>JASSUY010037799.1:0-18115 GCA_032466535.1 Forpus xanthops | reverse complement strand
CAGCCCTGCGCCGCTCCGCCCCGCTCCCGGGCGGCGGGGCCGCTCGAGCCTCAGGGGGGCGCCCCGCAGGAGCTGCCCTGAGGGGAACGGAGACCCCGGCCCGGCGCCATCTTCCCTCGGGCCGCCGCGATGGCCGGCGCGTCGTACCACATCTCCAGCCTGCTGGAGAAGATGACCTCCACCGACAAGGACTTCAGGTGCGGGCCCCGCCGTGCCGTGCCCGCTGCAGCGGCCGGAGCGGGGGGGACCACGGGAGGGGTCTCTGGGCGCGGGGAGCGGCGGTGCCGGGTGGGATCCGGGGCGTGCAGGAGGTGCTGATCCCGTGTACAGCGTTCCGCACCGGCTGCGTTGTTGTGGCGGAGCGGGCAGCCTCGGGGAACAAACGTTCCCCTCCTTTACCTTTGTCGCTGCGTAATGGAAGTGAAGGAACAGAGTGAGAGGGGAATGAGAGTGTTGACAGGCGGCCTGCAGCCCCGCGTTTGTGCTGCAGGTGAAGGCCATGGCAGCACAAACGCTGGAATACTTCTTAGCTTGTTTTGCTGTTGGGCGATCAGAGCGTGAGGAAGGCTGAGAGCCGGAGTGAGCCCCCGCGGGTGCGTGCTGCAGGCTCTGGCTGTGCTCAGATCTCCTTCAGAGCTGTTCCTGGGCAGGGGTGGACATTCCTGTGACGGGACTGAGGTTCTTTCAGGCATCAGCTGAAGACCCTGACCTTTTCTTGGGGCTGGGGCCCGTGCTTTGACCCCCGAAGCGCTCCCGAAGTAGTGTTGCAGTGACCAAGTGTGATGGATTTCACCCGTGAGCACATCGCTCTCCTGCATCGCACATTTGTGCCAGACTTGGTATTTTCAGGTCTCACAGAAGAAAGGGAGTAGCAGTATCCCTAAAGAGGCTGTTTTTTTTGCACAGGCTGCTGCTGTTTTCTGATGTTAGCACAGGCACCTTTAAAATAGGTCAGTGATGGAGTAGTTGCAGTGTTTGTTCAAAGGGTTTATGGTTAATACTCCGAACAAGACGTGCCCAACACAGGGCATATCACGGGTGTTCCAGGGCCATGTCCTCCCAGCGCACAGTCAGACCCGAGCCCGCTGTCTGCCTTCAGCTCCACAGGCAGTTTCAGGTCCAGGTTTCATTCCTCTGTCCTGGTGGATCCATGGGGCAATGTCTGAGGTCCTGTGAGCAGGGTGGCAGCAGGTACCGGGTCGAGAGCTGGATGTGTTGCCCTGGAGGACCCTGCTCAGCCGTGGCCATAATTGGTCATGGTGGTTGTGTTGAGCTGCAAGTGCAGTTTTAATGGCTGATGCAGAATCAGATCCCGTATGTTTCCCATTCCGGATTTCAGGCTGTTGCCACCACAGCAGTCCCCCGCTCCAGATGTACCTGGTACCTGCTGCTCCAAATGAAGGACACGAATGTTGCCCTGGTACACGAGGGCTCTTGCATGCTGAGAGAATTGCATCAGAGCCTGATTTAAAATGGGGGGGTTGTTTGGCAAGTGAGAGGGAAGAGCTCCTCTGTGGTTCCTTTTAGATGTCCGTCCCGGTGCTGGGGCTAACATTAGAAAGCAGCTGACATACAATAACCACACAGAGGTTTCTGTTGCTCCCAGGAGCATGGATACTTCCCAGAACTTCCCAGTACCCATTTTGACATTGTCCCTGTTAGAACATTACACTAGCAGTCAGCTGGGCTTTTGTTTTTCCTTCTGAACTGCAGTGATGAATACTTGCTTGGTTTTGCTCATAGCAATCTAAATACAGCCTAGGGAACTTCCAAGGTATAGTTTGCGTGGAGTCATTACTTTATCCTTCGTTTCTGAACTTGATAGGCCTTGTCCATGTGCAGGGTCATACTGTCCGTGCTAGGTATGCCAGAAAGAGCAGAGACGGGCACATTCATAAACCCCAGACTGGTTTGCCTAGGCTGGGCTATTGGTGAGAAACCCCACCCTGAGTTTTTGCTAGCAGAGTTGAGCAGCTTGATTCAGTGACTGGTAAAATACAGCAGCTACGTGCCAGTTGTGGAGTTTTAGGTTACCCCATCCCTGCCATGTATCTTATGGGGAGGAGAGAACCTTCATTTTTCATTTCCACGTGTTGCTTAGCTAAACCTCCTCACCAGCTGCCTCTGTCTGAGTCTTACACTTGTAAGGCAGTACATTCTTTGTACCTTATTTTTCAGACTGGACTGTGTAAAGGATTGTGAGTTACTTTTTGAAAGTGTGTTTTCATTTGTCCAAAGTGATGGGAAGGAAATGCTTATATGTGTGGATCGGGCAGTCCACTTCTGCTGTATGTTCTTTCAGGTTTATGGCCACCAACGACCTGATGATGGAACTGCAGAAAGATTCAATAAAACTGGATGAAGACAGCGAGAAAAAAGTTGTGAAGATGCTGTTGAAGCTGCTGGAGGACAAAAATGGGGAAGTACAGAACCTCGCTGTCAAGTGGTAAGAGCCTTGGCAGCAGTTCCCATCCTTCCTGGCACTAACAGAGCTGTCTCAGGCTGCAGAGAGTGTGTGAGTGGAGCCCAGCCCTACAGCGCTGGCACCTCGCTCAGAGCTCCCTTTGCAGGGTGTCCCTCATGCTGGGCAGCCTCTTTCTCTGCTGGTATGACCCGTGAGCGTACAGGTGTCTGGTGAGGCAGTAGGGCATTTTGGAAGCAGCTCAGTGCTTATGTTGTGAATCTTGCCATATTACAAGTAGCATGACTAAGGTTTCCTTTCTTCGGAGGGAAGCCCGGTGGAAAATCTGGGGGCATGAAGTTCCTCTCCTTTGAAAGCCAGAGCTGAATTTCCCAGTGGTGCTGTCTCTGATAGAGGTGGTACCGAACACGTACAGCCTCTCAAAAACGGCATGGAAATTTGAGGTCCAGATCCTACTCTTCAAGGGCATTTTCAATAAAATTTATATTGCACATGGGTTCTTTCCATGTGTTGAGTCCAAGTGCAGCCTGTGCTGCTGCTTTGCCATTGGCAGTATTTTCTAAACCCAACTGGAAAAGGCAGAGGGTTCCTTTACTACTGAATCACCTGATGAAGTGACCCCACTGCTGACATGTTCTTTCCTGTCTCTTTCCCCCAGTGCTCATTCTAGAAATGCAGTTGAATGGGTCAGTTCACCACAGGGCTCCAGAAAGGTGGGCCACTTAAAGACAACCTTGGGTTCCCTTATTGCTTCCTACTGTGGATCTTATTCACATTCCCTTCTTTTATCCATATACTACATCTATCCTTGTATTCTCCCTGTGACCTTTGGCCCTTTCTTTTTGGTTCCTACTGTCCTGACTTTTCCTGGCCCTGTTCCTAGCTCTGCCTGCTTTGGGTTTGTTTATTCTGTTCATTAAAGCAAATGATTGGGCACCGAACAGAGTATGAATGTCTTGGTCTGTTAATCTGTGGTTGCATTAGCAGTTAATGTCCAGTCAGTTATTCCCAGCCAGGTGCAAGGATCTCTAAGAAAGAGGAATGTGATGGTCTGAAGGACACTGGCAAGTGGATTAGGCCCAAGTGTGGATCTGTGCAGCCTACATCAGGATTCAGGAGTAAGTTAGGAAACTATTGGGAGGTCTTGCAGTTGATTTTACCACCAAAAACTATGATCTTATTTCTTCATAGAAATACCAGAATACCACAAATTTGAAATCCATGTGAAAACTTGTCCACTGGTTCTGTGGATTTGCAGTTTAGGTGAATTCCTCTGTTCTCTGTGCCACAGTGTCTCTGCCAGTAAAGCAGGGACAGCTATCTGTACTTTTCTGCATGATGAGCTGTAAGATTGGACACGACTGCAATTGCACAGTCTCAGTATTTAGTATTTCTTCTCTAATTCTTGTATTTCAGAGTAGTTACTTGGACTCTAAATGGTTATTAGTGTCCTGATTGTAAAGTTTAGAAGTAGTCTTTCACAGAACAGGCTGCGTGTGAGTTCACTTGGTGAGCTCTGGGTTCAGCATGCCGTCAGGGGTACTAGTGGTGTGCCAGCAGGGAGACAGCTACCTGTGCATAAATGTTCCATACCCTTTGCATTACTGGACTTGGGGCTGAGCTGCCTTTCAGGAGCAGTGAGCCTGAGCATCCCTTCTGATGGTGAAAGCGTCCCTCTTCCCCTTTGTTCTGACTGGCTTCTCTTCTCCTCCTGCAGTCTGGGTCCACTGGTTGGCAAGGTGAAGGAGTATCAGGTGGAAACCATCGTGGATACACTGTGCTCAAACATGTTGTCAGACAAGGAGCAGCTGCGGGATATCTCCAGCATTGGACTGAAAACAGTCATCTCGGAGCTGCCACCAACTTCTACAGGTAAAACATCTGTCCCTGTTTGTCTCACTAGGCAACAGGGAATCACGGCCTTTGGGAAACAGAGGAAAAGGGGTAGTTCAGAGCATGAAAGTTACAGATTTCTTATGCTCCTACTAGAGGAAAACTAGTGAAGTAAGGAGAGAGAGTAGGAGCTGAGGCACCAAAGACGGGATGCAAACTTGAGCTGGTCACCTGGGGGATACTGAAGTTTGAAATGACATCTGAGTTCTTGGAGAAATCCATTTTTGTTTACTGTGATCCTACAGCATCCTGTGTATGTCACGACAGCGCTGTTCTGCCAGGTCCTTGCGTCACCAATGTGCTGCCGTGTGTGATCCCAGCAGTGCCAGCACTGCACCACCTCCTTGTCTGCAGCCCAGCTGGACCAGGTCTGCTGACTGCTCCTGGAGACTTCCATTTCCTCTGTAGCCAGCTCATGTATCTATTGTTCCTTTGTGGTGGGTGGCTGTGGCATTGCTGCTGGGCTGATGCATTTTAGGTGGAGAGGAGAAGTAGGATGAGCATGCAGGGGCTTGCTGACCTCCTCTCTGCATTTCTGCAAAGTGTTCAGCTCTTGTGAGCCATCCTTTCAAAATTCCTTATTTAACACGGATCACATGAACTGCAACTGGTTTAGGTTAGCAACAGATAAGTCAGCTCCTGAAGGGTTAGATTGATGCTGTGTGGGTGGGAGGCAGCAAAAGCAGTGTGGGTTTGCTGCAAAATGGAGAGGTTGAACATCTCTGCACGTGCTTTCTTCACCCTGAGCCCCAGTCCTTGCGGTTGCTGTCACTGTGGTACTGCTGGAGCAAAGGGAAGGTTTGAAACAATGGCCACAAAGCAGCATATGGCTGAGGCAGGCTCCTCTTGCAGTGCTGTTCAGCAGCTCATGATATTCCCGGGACATTCCACTTCTGCTCTGGCTCCATTGCATGATGGAGGCTGTTCAGAATGGCATGGGAAGCAATTGTCCCTCCCTTTGAAAGCTTTATGGAATTTGAAGCTGCTTATAATTTGCACTGAACTGGGAAAAGCCCACAGCAAAACCCACTCCTGGGACAGCGTATCCCAGCGTGAAGACTTAAGCTGGTATCTAGATGTCAGTCTGCACTGCAGGAGGTGGAGGTTCTAGACTGTGGTTGTAATCTCAATACATTCTTGAACCTGGGTTAAATACTGTTTTGAGACAGTTTTATCCATCTCTGCCAGTAGCTTTCAGCATGGAGCTGAGCAGCAGTTTCTGTCAAGACTGCTCTTCTTACGGAGAAGACCTTGGTTTGTTGAAACTGAACATTTTCAAGTTAAAAATGGGAAAACCATCCCAGAACCTTCTCACCCAGCCCTGCTCCCAGCATTGTTGGGCCTGGGAGCTGCCTGGGAGACAGCCAGAGTGCTTTAGGGTGAAAGTCACTGCCTGAGAAGCTTCTTCCAGATAGTTACTGCATGGTAGCACTGGGGGAGTATGTGCAGCGTGTATCCACCATCTCAAACAGAACCTGACTGCTGTGCTGGTTAGGTCACCCAGGGGTGATTTCTCTTCCTAATGTAGAAGGAATTGAATGGTTCTCAGCAGTAAAAAGACTTATTTTGAATTTGACAGTGGGGAAAAAATCTCCCTCTTGCAGGCTCCACCATGACAGCAAACGTGTGCAAAAAGATCACAGCCCAGCTGACAGGAGCCATTTGCAAGCAGGAGGATGTATCCGTGCAGCTGGAGGCCCTTGACATCCTGTCAGATATGCTGAGCAGGTACTAAAGGATTACCTTCTGCAGGGGGTGTGTTTGCTTTTGATTTCTCTATTTCCCTAATCCTGCTACGAGGACTTAAAGATTTGGGTTGGCTGCCACTGGGGAATATCTCAGCACAGCGGATTCCTTAGCAAGGATGAGGTATGACATGCTGAGCCCTTCTGTGCTGGCAATGGCAGTAACACTGGTGATGGATCCCACAGAGGCTCAGTTCAAACACGTGTAGGGAAGGAGAGCAAAGCAGGGAAGTTTATTTTAGCCCTCTGATCTGTTTGCTCATGCATTTTTTCTTCTGGCTGCCTCTTTCTCTGGTTACATGAGTCAGAGTGACAGGGTCATCTGTCAACTGCATGCAGGAAATGATTGACAACCTCCCAGGTCATCCAGAAGGACACGGTCAAAATCGGGCTTCTCTGTGATGGAGACAAATAACCTTTCCTTGTGTTTTACAGAGCAAGTCAGTGTTCAAACCCGGATGCCAAACCTCCCTCCCCACAGCAGGCACAGGCTCTTGAGAGCTGAAGCAGTTTTACGTTTGTTTGATGGCAAAAGGGCTTTTTCTCTGAGGCTTTGACTTTAACTTCTGCCTTATTTTGTTGACTGCAGACTAGGGGGAACGCTCTACTCTTTCCATTCCTCCATCCTGAATTGCCTCCTGCCCCAGCTGACAAGCCCCAGGCTGGCAGTACGGAAAAGGGCCATCATTGCCTTGGGACATCTTGTCTTAACCTGCAGCGGAAACATCTTCTCGGAGCTCACCGAACATCTGCTTGCTGAGCTGAAGAGGAATGAGTCTACTTCTACTACGAGGACATACATTCAGTGTGTTGCTGGCATCAGCAGGCAGGCTGGCCATCGCATAGGTAGGATGAGTAGCTTGAAATGATGCTGGGAAACATGCATCTGTTCTAGATCTGCTCCTTTAGTGGTAAAATAAGTGTGCTCACACTGTTGCTAATATATTATTGGCTTGTGCTTTGTGATTCCTTCTGTGGTTCTGACCTGGCTCTCTGATCTCCACTTGGAAGGAAGCAGGCATCAGAGTAATCCTCTGGCTGCTCTTCTATAGTGATTTCATCTCAAGGTCTTGCAGTGCTTCCCTCCCTGAATTAGGTCAGTCGATTCACCGCATTTTAAATGAGAGGAGAAACGGAGGGCAACATATTGTGTTACGTGTCTAAAGACCTGCCAGAGCTGAGATTAGGCCCTAGATCTCTAATGGCAGCTCTTTCCATGACTGAAATGCCAGCGGGGGCTGAAGGCAGGGACTTCTGCTGAAAACCCCTTCAGGGCTGGTCTTTGGTGGGCTGCTGGCTCCTCGCCCTCGTGGTCCTGAGGAGGAATGCTGTGCCTGGCACATGAGGGAAATGGCAGATGTGTGAGCTGTCGGCTCTCATGAGTGAAGGCTGCAATGGTTTTTCACTGCTGCTTACTCTGTCTTTCCCAGGAGAACATCTGGAGAAGATAATTCCTCTGATTGTTCAGTACTGTAACGTGGAAGATGACGAGCTGAGAGAGTACTGCTTTCAGGCCTTTGAGTCTTTTGTGAGAAGGTGTGTGCCCCCAAGGAACAGCCATGCACCCTCCTGTGCAACAGTTTCCTCCTAGTGAGAATATCCGCATGTTCAGCATCCAGGGTGGACTACCTTTCTATGTGTGTTCCTGTTGGCAAAAGCAGTTCACAAATGAAATATCTTCTTCACATGCAGAGTTGGACTTGAGTTATGAGCTGGTTTGCCTCGGTGTGTGTGTGTGTGTTTCTGAATTGGTTCTGCAGGAATGGGAGTTTTCCTTGTCCCTGGAGAATTCCTCAGCAAGAGGGATCTATGGGTCTCCTGATGCCTGGGGGACAGGAAGGGGGCTCAGCTCTCCTGTTGAGCTGCAGCTCTCCCGTTCTTTGGTCAGAAATGTCCTGCTTGATTTGTTAGGGGAGCCCTGCAGAGTGCTGAGGCTTTGGCCATGGAGGGAGGATTCACCCTTGTGGTGAAGACAGTTTGTATTTTTTCCTTACAGAAATCCTTTCATCCTCCCCAGGGAATGTGCTCTTACTTCATGTGCTGCAGGAAGGAGCAGCTCCACTGTAACTCATGTTAGCAAAATGTCCATGTAGTTTGTGAAGCATTTTGGGACCCTTTGAGGTTAAATGCATTATTTGGATATTTAAAATAGCTTTGTCTTTAATTGAGAAACTCTTAAGGTTTTCATTTGTCGTGACAGGTGCCCAAAAGAAATGGACCCTCAGATCCCTAATGTGATGGCATTATGCTTGAAGTACATCACCTTTGACCCAAACTACAACTATGATAATGAGGAGGAGGAAGAGGTGATGGAAACTGAAAATGGAGAGGATGAAGAGCAAGGTGCCTGCTTGTGAGGATGGCTGTGCTCTGCAGAACACTGGGTTAACATTTCTCACTAAAGGGGTACCTTAAATACCTGGTAGTTATAGATGACATTTCATAATGTCTCTATTTGTAGCTGCTAAGAGCAAAAGTTAGAACAAGTTCCTTGGGAAAAAGCATTTTTGTTTGCTTCCATACTAACGGGGTAAAATTCTGGCCTGCTTCCTGGAGAGCATGTTGAGTGTTCTGCCAATAGCACAGTAAATCGTTACACTGTGTTGTGCCGTTCAGGAATTGCTAAGACAAATATTTACACATTTCTGGCATAAAAATCTGGGAACCTCGTTCTCCCTTCACAACAAAAGCCTCGGTGCCTGAGCTGAAGCAGCCAGTGAGGGCCGCAGCATTCAGTTTCATTGTCTGTCAGCTCTTATGTGGAACAGAAGAATCTGCTGCAGGGCAGCCCCGGCTCATGTTGGCTAGTAGCTACACCTGTAGGGATGGGTCATTGTGGACCATTCCATGTTCCCAGATACTGGCATCGGATGTCTGGTCACTGGAGAGGGCAGCTCTGAGGGTCAGGTGATCCTCTAGCTCATAACGTATCTCCCATAGCAGTGCTCCTTGTTTTCCTTTCTCTCCAGAAAGCGATGACGAGTACAGCGATGACGATGACATCAGCTGGAAGGTCCGCAGGTCTGCAGCCAAGTGCCTGGAGGCCATCGTCAGCAGCAGGCACGACCTCCTGCAGGACTTCTACAAAACCCTTTCCCCGGTCCTGATAAGCAGATTCAAAGAGAGGGAGGAGAATGTCAAAGCTGACATCTTCAGTGCTTACATCGCCTTGCTGAGGCAAACGCTACCCATCCAGAGCTGGCTGCATGCAGCTGATGCCTCTGGCAAAGATGACGTTCCTCTGAGGATGCTTCAGAACCAGGTGAGTGAGAAGCTGGTGGCTGGGTTCAATCAGAATGAAGAGAAGTAGGTACTATGCCACCAATGAAAAAAACAGTAGTTAAGCATAAGAAGGTAGCTAGGAGCCTCATTGAATAAACTGCAGAAATAGAGTGGAGGAAGCCTTGGGAAGCTCAGTGAGGTTTGGGTCTGGTCAGCAGGCACAGGTGGGCACACAGCTCAGTTCAGCACAGAACAGGCAGTGCATTCCAGGGGAGCTAGCTGTGGCCATACACAGTCTGCACATCACTGCTGATCAACAATAGTGTAAGCACTTTCTCTGACATGCTGCTTTAATTCAGACCAGTGCTGGAGTAACTGCAGTTGGCATAATGTAGCCACACGTGCTGATCAGGGCTCCGTCTAGCCCAGGGTCCTTGCTAACACTGTGCTGCGCACTTGCCATTTCAGAAGAAGACAAAAGAAACATTGCAGATAACTGTGTTGTTGTAGAGTAGCATGACCATGAGAGCAGCTTTTTCTGCTGATGCTACCTATCACTGATGGACGAGTCCCTGTAGCAGGAGGGTTAAAATCCCTTCCAAAACGTAATTATGTCACTCATTATAAGCTATTCATTTAAACAACCTGCACCTCAGCCCTGTGAGTTTTGATTTCACTGAATCACTGGCAGGTTTCAATGCAGGGACGAAGCTAGATCCTTCAACAGCAGAGAGGGAAGGAATCACAAAAATCTGCACTCCTTTAGCAGTGTGTCCTGGTCTGATCATTTGTTGTGGTTCCTTAAGCTTCTGTGTTAGGGGATAACCTCGGCTTCAGAAAGGGCTGCTTTGTCTGTAGAGCATGGAAAAGAAGAATAGTGTTCCCTCCTGTGTCCTGCCTGGTAATCCAGCCCAGCCCGTGCTCCAGTGGTGGAGCGCACTGTTCCATGCTGTGCTTCTGCTTGTCCTCATGCTGTTAGTGCCTCTGGCACAGCTGAGTGAGCTCTCGGTGCCCTGGAAGGCGGGTGGCTGATGTGTGTGTTTCTGGGTTTCTTTTTCAAACCGCAGGTCCCCAGCATTGTCAAGGCCTTGCACAAGCAGCTCAAAGAAAAGAGCATCAAATCACGACAGGGTTGTTTCAGCCTCCTGACAGAATTGGCCAATGTCCTTCCCGGTTGCCTGGCAGATCACGTCCCTGCACTCGTCCCTGGTAAGCCTGGTGGTCTGGTGGGGAAGGAGCAGGGTTGGCCAATGCTACCACGTATGCTCCTTGCCTGCCTGTTCCAGTTTGATTCCTGTATGTGCTGTTCAGCATCAGGACATACACAGCAACTTCTTTGCAACTGCTTTGTTGATGTGCCAGACAGCTCCCAGATCAGTCCTGGCCTCTGCCTACCACTGAATGCCAGGATAGGAGTATCAAGTCCATTTCCACAGTCCCCTAAAGAGATGCTTTTAGGAGATCTAAAACTAGCTGGAATGATGCTGTTAGTGCTGGACACAGAGCCCCAGCTTCTACAAGACTTCTGACAGCAGAACAGGGGGAAAATGAAAAGCTCAGGAAGGAGCATTCCCTGCCTGTAGTGCCTCCTGTTGAGACCAGGCTTTCCCAGCCTTAGTTCCGTGCCATTCTCTCATACTTCCTTGCACTTGATGAACTGTCCCTTCTCCGCTTGCCAGTGGTGACTTTGCAGATTGCCTTTCTAAGTGTTGTAGCCACCCAGGACTGCAGAGACCAGTGGTGTCTGAACTGCCACGTCCTGGAAAGCAGGAAGTCAGCAAGGAGAGCAGGCCTCTCTCTGGGCATGTGTCTCTTGGGTGGTGTGAGGAAAGAAGGAAAGAAAACCTGTTCTGGCTGTGTCCTTTGGGGTGTGGGTGTGCAATAAAACCACGTGCTGAAATAAGACACAGTCCTCATCTCTTCCGAGCAGGAATTGTTTTCTCCTTGGCCGATAAATCCAGCTCCTCCAACATGAGGATCGACACACTGTCCTTCCTTCACGTTCTTCTTTGCAACCATCAGCCAGAGGTATTTCATCCTCATATCAAAAGCCTTCTACCTCCTGTTGTGACCTGTATTGGAGATCCTTTTTATAAGATCACATCTGAAGCCCTGCTGGTTACTCAGCAACTGGTGAAAGTTATCAGGCCGTTGGACAAATCCTGCAGTTTTGATGCCAAGCCGTATGTGAAGGACCTTTTTCCTGGTACTCTGAAGCGGCTGAAGGCAGCTGACATTGACCAGGAGGTGAAGGAGCGTGCCATCTCCTGCATGGGACAGATAATTTACAGTCTGGGAGACCATTTAAGCACTGATCTCCAGCCAACTTTGAAGGTGTTTCTAGAGAGGCTCAAAAATGAAATCACCAGATTGACAACAGTCAAGGCATTAACCTTAATTGCTAGTTCTCCACTCAAGATAGATTTGAGGCCCATCCTAGGGGAAGGCTTCCCCATTCTAGCTTCCTTTTTGAGAAAGAATCAACGTGCCTTGAAGCTGAGCACCCTGACTGCCCTGGACATCCTGGTGAAGAATTACAGTGACAGCCTCAAGCCTCCCATGATAGAGTCTGTCCTGACAGAGCTCCCTGCTCTAATCACTGAGAACGACATGCATGTTTCCCAGGTGGCTGTCATGTTCCTTACTACTTTGGCTCAGGTTTATCCCTCCTGCATCTCCAAGATCAGCAGCTCAGTTCTTGCTGAAATCCTGCAGCTCATCCATTCGCCTTTGCTTCAGGGAGGGGCTCTGAACGCCATCATAGACTTCTTCCATGCTCTGGTGCTGACGAAGGCGGCCCCCGTGGGGTACACGGAGCTGCTGAAGCAGCTGACTGCACCCATTTACTGCCCCGGCCCAGCTGCGGCTCCGACGTTACACAAACAGGCCTATTACTCTGTTGCCAAGTGTGTGGCAGCGCTCTCCTCAGCCTGCCCCAAGGAAGCCCCTGCCACAGTGAATCAGTTCATCCAGGATGTAAAGACCCCCAAGTCCAGCTCTGCTGTGAAGGTGCTGGCTTTCCTCTCGTTGGCAGAGATGGGGCGCACCACCAACCTCAGTGCTCAGCGGGAGCTCAAAACTGTCATCCTGGAAGCATTCACGTCCAGCAGTGAAGAGGTGAAATCCGCTGCTTCCTACGCGCTGGGGAACGTCAGCGTTGGGAATCTTAAGGAGTATCTCCCCTTCATGCTGAAAGAGATCGGAAGCCAGCCCAAGAGGCAGTACCTCCTGCTGCACTCTCTGAAAGAAGTGATTAGTGCCTCCCCAGCCGACGGCCTCAAACCCTACGTGGAGGATATCTGGGCTCTGCTTTTCAAGCACTGTGAGTGCACAGAGGAGGGGACGCGCAATGTGGTGGCCGAGTGCTTGGGGAAGCTGACTCTGGTGAACCCCTCAGAGCTGCTGCCCCGGCTGAAAAACCAGCTGCCATCAGGTAAGGGCAGGGCAGCCAGGAGGAGAGCAGGGAATCCCCTTGTAAACTGATGTACAACAGGGAGCAGAGCCAGCCTGCAGAGCTGAGAAGGAGGGATCTCTGCAGTGGGGTTGGAGGAGCACCGGTTTGCATGGGGGCGGCTGGAGGGTGTTAGCACAGGGGCTGTGCATGGAGAGTGTGTGGGAGAAGGGTTTAAACAAGGAGATTGGTAGGACAAATCCTGTTCTCCTATCTCTTCAATGTGTGTGTAATGTGACTGAGAGCAGAGCATGCACTGCAGTCACAGCAGTGATTTTACCTCTTGATCCTTCACTGTTTTTTTCTCTCCACCCTCACCGCAGGCTCTCCCCATGCCCGGAGCACAGTGGTGACTGCAGTCAAGTTCACGATTGCAGACCAACCTCAGCCCATCGATGCTCTCCTGAAAGGCTGCATAGGTAGGGCAGTGACCCGGGAATGTGAGAGGTTAGGTGTCGCTGCAGCTCCGGGTTTTTTCACACCTATGTGAACCTCATCTAATCCAGTTACTTCTTATCTGCGTTTATCTGCTTTTGGGATTAAAGAGCAGCACTGTCACATGGGTCCTGGGTGAATGCTCTCATGCCTTGCTCTCAGGCATGTTCCATTGGTGACAGAGGTCTTTAGGGAGTGTAAGTGCCTTAGGAAAAAAAACATACCCCAACTTCCCTGAATACTAAAGCTTCTGGTTTGATTTCAGCATGAGGCAGCTGGAATCATGGGGCATGTCTTTATGGCCAAAGGCAGGGAGGTGATGTTTCTTCCATTCACCATCTCCCAAAGGAAGGGAGGGAAAGCACCACAAATGTCACTGCTAGACTGTGCCTCCGGAGTTGCTTTACCTGAGGTGTTTTCATAACCAGACTCTTTGGAACACACTGATTACTTCTGCATAGTCCTCAGTCACTGCAGCAGGACTGACTGGAGTGGTCTTGTCCCACAGGTGACTTCTTGAGAACTCTGCAGGACCCGGACCTGAACGTTCGACGGGTGGCCTTAGCCTTGTTTAATTCTGCTGCTCACAACAAACCGTCTCTAATCCGTGATCTGCTCCCTGCAGTTCTCCCCAGCCTGTACAACGAAACGAAGGTCCGACGGGAGCTCATCCGGGAGGTACGGCCACAATCGTCTCTGTGCAGCACGGCAGCCGCAGCGCAGCCCAGTGAGGCTCGTGCCCCTCTGCTGCCCGGTGACAGATGGGTTTCTGTCTTGTTAAGGTAGAAATGGGGCCATTCAAGCACACAGTGGATGATGGCCTTGACGTGAGGAAAGCTGCTTTTGAATGCATGTACACGCTGTTGGAAAGCTGCCTCGACCGACTGGATATCTACGAGTACCTGAACCATGTGGAGGATGGACTGAAGGATCACTACGACATTCGGGTAGGTGCTGTGCCCAAGTGTGGGAGGACAGGCATGTCCCTCATGTAATTCCTTCTCTAGGGTCTGGGCTCGGACTGAGCTGGCATGTCACTACAGCATGGAGTGCTCCTGCTGTGCCAGTTCCTGTTCTGTGTAGTTGCCACAGCCTTCATCTGGGGCTGTCCAGCTCTAGCTTGACCCTGGTGGCCTTGAAAACACAACCCTGGTGTAGCTGGGTTTATAGGAAACTTAATGAAGTCTAAAATAAGATTCTTCTGCCTTAAAGCTTGTGATTTGTCACTTGCTCAGTGTGGCAGTGGCACTCTGTTAACAAAGAGCTAGCATTGTCATTGAACATGGCCTCACAGCTGAATGCATGCCAGGGACCCCAGCCCAGCCGGTCAACTCCAGTGCCTGCGTGTCTGATGCCCCCAAAGCTCTCACTAACCCCCCTTGCGCAAAGGCACAGGGACTCACAGCCCTGTGGGTGCCCACGTTGCTGTGGGGGGAGCAGAGCCCCAGCAGCAGATGCTCATTGCAGGCCTGGGGCCAGCGGGTGCAGCCAAGTAATGCGGTTTTCTTTCCTCCTGGTGTAGATGCTGACTTTCATCATGTTGGCTCGGCTGTCCACGCTCTGCCCCAGCGCCGTGCTGCAGCGGCTTGAGAGACTGGTTGAGCCACTGCGGGCAACCTGCTCCACAAAGGTGAGACCTGGAAGTGGGATGCACTGGGGTGGGTTTTGCACGAGCCTCTGCTGCTGGCTGCCTGTCCCTGCTGCTGAGCAGCCGCTCCCCACACTCCTCTGGTGGGACAGTGCTCTGCTTGGCTGTGTCTGCTGTGTGTCCTCTTCCTCCTGCCTGCACCACCTTTTCTGAATGAAAACAGTGCTTTGGGTTTGTAGGTTAAAGCTGGTTCCGTGAAGCAGGAGTTTGAGAAGCAGGACGAACTGAAGCGATCCGCCATGAGAGCCGTAGCTGCTCTCCTGACCATCCCTGAAGTAGAGAAAAGTCCAGTGATGGCTGAGTTTTCATCTCAGATCAGATCCAGTCCTGAAATGGCGTCGCTCTTTGAGAGCATTCAGAAGGATTCTGCCTCCCTCCCTACCTCAGAGTCCATGGACATGAGCTAAGGTCTGCCCATTTACTCTGCCGCCTTCCTGCCCTTGCTGTGCACTAACCCAACAGGTACCCTGGCAGGACGAGGAGGTTGAGTACAGGGAACACCATCGAGCTGGGCTCTGCTGCAGCAGCCACTTGTAAGTCACTGGGCACTGACAGGAGAAAAAGTCTGGTCCCAGCAGCACCACACACCTCACTGACTGCAGGGAGAGACACGAGAGGAGGGAACTGAACCGTCCTTACACAGGGGAGGGCTGAGAGGAATACCCTCATGTTTTTAAGGGGTGTACAAAGCAACTGAAATCACGTGTGGTTCTGTGGGAAATGGAAACTTCCTGAAATACTTCCTTACTGCAGGACAAACTAAAATGTTTTTTTTAACCACTGCACATGCACTTTCTACCCCAAACTGCCTAAGAATGTATTTGTATTGTTTCACTAGACAACAGGGCTGGGAACCAGCAGTTGTGTCTGTAATTAGCAATGAGCACCAGTCACAGGCCCTGCTTCAATGGGAGAGCTGCAGGAGCCATGCTGCAGGGGCTTTGTGGGGTTACCTGCCCAGCCTCAACTCCCACCATGGCACCAGCAGCTCTTGTTCCTGTGTGTTTAGCTGCAAATACCTCAGCCAGCTGTCTGTGGAGCAAGACAGTTTGGGTTACAGTAAAAACCTTGCACTAGGCTTGACTTAGCATTTAACACTGCCCTGTCCTTCCCCCTTGAGCAGCTCAGTGTTTGCGTTGTGACCAGCCACAAAGGCACAGATGTGTGCTGACTTCAGCCACACGCAGCAGCTGGTGCTCAGTGTTTAAGTGTTACAGAAGAGGGGTGACAACAGCCACAAGTGTAAGCGCACAAGCAGCCCCACTAATCCTCTGTTGTTTGAACACAAATTGTGGGGCTGTTGTGGTCAGACCCTGCACTGTGCAGGGGAACTAAGTGGCCTTAGAAGACAGGGTGTGGAAAGGCCACCATGACACAGTGCCTGTGGCCCCGGAGCTGCAGTGAGCTTTCATTTCTCCCTTTATGACAGAGTGGTTGGCGTGGAATATTTATAGCGTGTGTTAAAGAGCATCCATTGTTTGAGTGGTGTAAAAAATAAACCTGAGCTTGTGGAGCATCCTGCTGAACACACCATTAGCTGCCACAAGCACAAACCAGCAGTACAGCAGAGCCACCCGCTGCTGAACATGCCCCAGCCCTTCCCTCCGGCCATTCACAGCACCCATTCAGTCTGTTGTACGCTTTATTAAATACATCTCGGAAGCAGAGGCTGCTCTACTCGTTCTCCTCGCTGCGCAGCCTGGCGTTGGGGTTGGTGATCTTGATGGCGAGCTGGGCCGCCCTCTCCACGATTATCTTCCGGTTCTTGGAAGACACGTTGTGAGCAATCTCTGCGCAGTACGACCTGTTGGGAACACAGGGCATCAGGCTCAGCTCCCACAGCAGCCAAAGCAAAGTGCTTCAAAGCCATCCCACTGGCAGCACCAGGATGCAGCAGAGGACAGAACTGTCACAACACAGGAGCTGAACACCACCACTCCCCCATCACCAAGCCCGACCATCCCAGCCTGAGGCAGGAGCTTGGCACAGCACAGCCCTTCATCTTGTGAACAAGTAAGCAGCAGTGCTTAGCAGTTAATTATTACTTGTTACTTCATTCTGACAGTGCTACACATGGGCTCAGGCCTGTGTCTGAACACCAAGTCAGAGCTCTCCAATCACTGCTTTATCAGCAGTGCACACACTGAGCTGTTTGCCACCTCTGTCATACTGTGCTTCACCTAGAAAGGCTGTGCGGATGATCCCTGAAGTCCCCTCCACCCAGGACCCCATGGGTGCGCTGCTGGGGAAGCTGTGACAACCTTCATGCTCTTCAAAGCAGCAGCTTCCCTTGTGCCTGCCTCCGCAGACTGTGCTGCCTTTCCCCCACAACCCGACCCCGCAGACTTACTTGTTGCTCATCATGAGCACCTCCAGCTCCTTGACGTTGTGGACCAGGAACTTCCTGAAGCCCGTGGGCAGCATGTGCTTCGTTTTCTTGTTGCTGCCATAACCAATGTTGGGCATCAGGATCTGCCCCTTGAAGCGCCGGCGAACTCTGTTATCAATGCCCCTCGGTTTGCGCCAGTTGCGCTGGAGAAATGCAGAACACATTTACTGCAGGGAGCAGCTCTAAGAGCAGCATGAAGGCGCTGGCTCCAGCCATGATCCACCGTGCCAGCACAGCCCTGCACCTTTCATGCCTTAATTCCCCACCAACCCTGAGGCAGCTGTGCCCAGCTGTCCCCGAATTCACATCCTCATGAGCTTCCCCAGTGAGGTTTTACCTTGATCTTGACATAGCGATCTGACTGATGCCGGATGAACTTCTTGGTCCTCTTCTTAACGATCTTAGGCTTCACGAGAGGCCTGAGGGCAGGCATGGTGCCTACGGCAAAAGGGACTGGTGTGAGCGGGCCGGCCTGGTGCAGAGGGGACGCACTGCCCGCCTGCAGCGCGTGTCGCAGGCTGCCTTCCACTCGCGGGCCACTGCGGAGGCTGGCGAGGGAATGGGTATCCGCCTGCAATGCCTCTGCCTCCCGCCTCCGAAGCTGGCAGAGCACTGAGAGCTCTCCAGATGCGATCCTGGGAGGTTGCCCGCGGCCCCGTTCCCGTCCCCCTCCCGCCCGGAGCAACCGGGGCTGCTGCGGCCCTCCCTCGGCAAAGCGGCGCCGGAGCGGGAGCGCCAAACCCGCCCCGTCCCGCGGCAACGCGGGCGGGGCTGCGCCGCCCTGAGGGAACGCGTTGGGTCCGACGCGCCCGCTCCGACTCCTCTTTGCCGAGGGAGTCCCGCAGCCTCGCCTGGGCCGGGCTGGGCCCGATGCCCCGCTCCGCGGCCCCGGTCAGGCCCCAGCTCAGGC
>JASSUY010037798.1:16626-26865 GCA_032466535.1 Forpus xanthops | reverse complement strand
GTCCTGGCATATTCAATGGAAACTCTATTAATTTATCATCTTCACCCATTTCTAGTTAAGTAGTTCCTGCCAGAGCTTGCATATTCTAAATGCAGTCCCAGAACAAAATGTTCTTTCCCTGCAGCTGGTGAAATCTATAATTTCACATCTGGTTATAGGGAGACTCTATATGTTGAGATGCTTGCTTTACATGATTATTTCCTCATTTCCAGTGTTGCTGCTTGGTTATTTCTGCAGTAATCATAGAATCATAGAATAGTTTGGGTTGGAAGGGACCTTCAAAGCTCATCTAGTCCAACCCCATGCAATGAGCAGAGGCATCTTCAACTACATCAGGTTGCCCAGAACCACATCCAGCCTGTCCTTGAATGTCTCAGGGATGGCACATCTACCACCTCTCTGGGCAACCTGTTCGTTATTTTATCTCACACATTGTACAGAATTTTTTTCTCACATCCATCTGAATCTCCCTTCTTTTAGTGTAAAACCATCACCCCTTGTCCTGTGGCAACAGGTCCTGCTGAAAAGACTCTCCCGATCTTTCTTATAGGCCTCTTAAAAGTACTGAAAAGCCACAATAATCTCTCTCAGCAGTCTTCTCCAGGCTGAACAACCCCAACTCTCTCAGCCTGTCTTTGTTCTGGAGCTGCTTCAGTCCTGTGGTCAACTTCGTGGCCCTTCCGTGCACCCTCATCTGTGTTGGTAAGCACTACTAGACATGAAGTTGTTTGTAGATTGGGGTTTTAGCTGCAGAAGCTTTGCATGGCATCATACTGAGAGGGCATCAGGTCTCAAATCTGCTGGAGAAGAGCGAAGACTAAGCAGATTGAGCGTTAGTATGGAATAGTACCGAGTATCAGAACTTCTAGTAAGAGCAGAGGGAATAGACAGAATAAACATACAATTCATAGCATATGGCTGATCACACTGATTTGTTCCAACAAATACACTGCACATCTTCATCTTGCATACTGATTTTTAGGTATGGTGCATGAAAGCACATTGATGAGGAAATTCTCAAAAGAGTTAAAAAAATAATTGGAAGAATCAAAAGCTTAATTTTGTACATATTCAAGTACATATGCATGTAGTTGAATTCTTTAAGGGAGAGGCACATAGAAAGTTGGTTTGAGACATACGAAGCCATCAGGAAGCTGTTTTGCTAGCAGAGGGTGCTGCGGAAGAGGTTGGTTAGAGAGCTAGAGAAAGGTAGGAGGATGGGTCAGAGACAAGTCCTCGGGTTAGAGGGGTTTTCTCAAAAGAAGGTAATTTGAAAGCACACCCAGGGGCTTGTTAGAAACGCAAAGGAGACATGCTGGGCTGTGCCTCAGGGAAGCAGGCTATGATGCACTGTGCTGCTTGTAGAGCTAGCCTCACTGCTGGAGAAAGGGAAGAGCAAGAATCAGGATGATGAGCTTTGTTCCTATTAGAGGGGACAGCTGTGCTTGGTGGGGGTGGGAAGAGTTGGAAGCTCAGTTTGGTTTTTCTTCTGCGTCCCCCTGCAGCTAGCAGGAGATCTCGTAGAAGTCAATCTCCTGTAGCACGAACTTTTTGCATGTTGACTTACAAGCTGCCTGTCAAGAAGTCCAGTCGGGGTTCATCAGAACAGATCAGATCACTAAAGCCCTTCCTTACATAACTGTTGCCCAGTCTGGCTAAGCCAAGTTGCCATGGGTGTAACTCAGATGTTAAAGCCTGTTGGCATGAGTGTTGCCTTAAAAATAGAACTGCAGTGTTCCTAGTGCCTTAGTCAAGGTGGAGAAAGGAACAGTGTGAAATTGCCTGGAGTTTGGACTGATAGTAATCACAATTAATGATTAATGGTAAATCTAGTTATCTGCAGACACTGAAAAGTATTTATAAGGCAATAGTGGTGTTGATTTTGAGCATTGCGTAAATGCAAACAAAGATGCACCTGAGCCTAGTCCTTGAAAGAAGTTAAAGTAGCTAGAGGATTGTTCTCATTTACATATGGCTGCACAGAACACTGTTGAAGAGCAGTTCAAGGACTAAGATTAGATCAGTTGTAGAAGTAAGCAGAAAAAAACCCAACTACTTTATAGTATCTCTTAGTCAGTCTGTATTGTCCATCCAAGGTTCTATGCTCCCCTAGGAATGCTGCTGTGTAACTAGCTATCAGTGAGACAAGTTGCCTATTTTCCTTCCCTAAATCATCTTGCTCCTGATTGTGTCCTTCGGTTCATGAGTCTTCCCTGTTGTGTTAATTTCTGGGATTCTAAGATGTCTCATTAGTGGTCCTTGGTTGTGAGTACTGGATCTGCCCTTAGAAGCCCAGTAGTTACGTGTATGTTGTTCACGAGCCACTGGGGCTCCACTGATATATGTTGTGGTCTAGTCTAATCTGAACCCACAGTTTACACTTACAGACACATTAAACCCATTTCCACTTCACTGGTTCCCTAGAGAGCTCGAAAGTTTCTAAAACAGTGGGTTTGTAATACCCCACAGTGATACCACCACTTGGAAAGCAGCTGCTTATTCCCCCAACATCCAGCTCAGCTGCCGCATGCTGTGTGCCTGGCAGACCAGGATCATTTGGCAGTGTCTTTCATGTCGTACCAGGCTATGGCACAGAAAAAGGGCAAGAGCCTTCACTCTGGCTGAACTATGCGCTGCTTCAGCCATTAGGAAGAGGTCCTCTTGTGTCCTGAGGATTGCAGCTGCTCTCAGGGGTTGTAAACTAATAGAGCTTTGCTCTGGCTTCATGAACTCCCCACATCCAACCTAATGGGAAATTCTCAGTCTGATTTCTGTGGGCAGAGATACGTCACTAAGAAACCCAGAAGTACCCATGTTCTGCTTTATAGAGTTTGAACATCCTTTTAATACATAAATAAATAATCTTTTAAGAAACACAAATCCAGGGCAAGAAAATATAAGCACATACATAAATCTAAGCCTCTGCCAGATTTATAAGTGCAATTATAAAGCAGAAACAATTATAATAGCTTTAAACAGTGCATCACCTCCCAGGCATTAGAACTACAATTTCTATAGGGTGGATGTACGTACCTGAATGCAGCTTTGCCCATTACCTCGGTGACACTTTAAGTCATTGCCAGTTGAGGATGTTGTAATTTTCTTCAAAGAAGTTTGACTGCCTACGAGTCTGTGTTCCGTGACACTTATCTGTGTTCTCTGACATGGTTTTATGTTCACTGGTCTCAAGTCATCAATGCAAGTTTCTTTAGTTCCTGGGAAAGTTCAATGAGAGGCTGTTCCAAGTACACAGAATTTGGAACAGAAAGTTTCTGATACTTCAAATGATTGAAAGTCTTTGTAATGCCAGTGTTCTCGGAGCTGCTAAGTATATTTCAAGCAATACCATGGCTGCTGTTTGCAAATTCTCCAACTTCTATTGCCTTGGGAAAAAAAGCAAACTAACCTTGCTACACATTAATAACTTTGTAGAATAGCTTAAAATAAATAGCAAAATATATTACCCCATCTTCTTCATGCTTTTTGATGATGGTGTGAGACATGGACCCATTTCTTTCTGAACTATTCATATCATAGACAAAAGACAGCAAAAATGATGAGGCTGGTTGTTTATGCAGCCAGTACAGAGTCCACTGAGACTACAACTGCCTTTCTCCAGCAAGCGATGAGCAGCTGTAGCTGGACATGTGTTTTGGATGCTGTATGGTGAAATCATCCAGCTGGTTACACTGACAGCACTTAAGTGCTTACACTGATAGTGCTTAACAAATACCAAAGGAGGCTCTTGTAAATATCTCAAGAAATTTTCTATTTTTTTTCTATTTTTTTGTTTGTAGTTTTCATAGAGTTGTTGTTTTCCTAGTGGGAGATATTTAAATTTATAAAGTACTCCACTGAGCTCAATTTCCTGTCTCATGCTACACTGGTCAACACAAGTGACTAATAGCTTCCACACAAGCATGTGATTTGGAAAGAAGATGCCTGACTCAAAGTGTCTGCAATCTGCCTTTGAAGATTCCACAGGCACAGTGAATGGCACAACTGCTCTTGCTTTCAGGGCAGACACACAGTTTAAATCCCTTGAAAGTAACATGAGTGTTGAAAATGCAGATTGTTACACAGTGGATCTATAGCCTGGCTGGTCAAAGTTAAGTTCTCTGTGCCAATTCACTCCTTCAAATCTAGCTCAGGGGGATCTCTCATAGAGGGTGTAATGGGAGCAAGCATTGTTGGCACCAGCATGTTATTCAGTGGGTGAAATCCATCCTGTGTGTTGGCCAATGAGAAAAAGGAAGAGCATCTAGTGTGCTGTTTCACTCCCAGGTACATCACAATGACCTGCATATCAATCACCTCAGCTGCCTAGTTGACAACATACATCAGCATTCATTAAAACTTGAATAGTTCTAGTAGCTGGAATCATCAGGCATTGCCTGCTTTGACTGGGGTATGCTGAAATCAGACTGGCTATTCTTTGATCTTGCCTTGAATTTAAGCATTCAGTGATGAAGTAGAGAGGCCAGCAGTTCATGGAGGCAAATGATCTGGCTGTAGTCTACACCTTGGCTGGGTTAATAAACCAAATTACGTTTCCTTGCCACTGTATTTGCAAACCCTACATGCTCTGCATAACAGCTGTTGGTGGCAGGTAGGGATGGTGATTAGGGTGTTAATATAATATGTGGGAAATTCAGGTTTAAATCTTTGTCTCTGGCTGCAAAAGGGGTCCCACTCCATTGCCAGGAGAGAGTCTAAAGCAGTGAGCCAATGATGTTCTTTGCAAAAATAGTGAATGAACAAGGAGAGAGACCAAACCATCCTTTAGGGTCTCTCTGGAGGGTCAACACTATGGTACACCAAGCAAGTGCTCTGCCCTTTCCACTACTGCATACAAACAGCAGAGGAAATCGTGTTGCCCTACATGGGATCCTCCTGGGCTTTCTGGGAAAACAGCTGATCTGGTTTAGCTGTTATCTGAGTCACTGGCCCAGGAGTGCTGGGAGACCGTGCTGAGTGGAGGCTGACCCTGTCTTATAGCCTGCGACTGGGAACTATCCTCCCTTCCTTGATCCAGGCCTGGTTCTTTCTTTCTGGTTGGCTCAGGCAGCTCCAGGCACTTTTCACTAGCTGCTACAAAAACCTTTTACAGGTATCTAGTGCTTCTTCTTATTGTGTGGATGAGTTTCTAATGCATCTTCTGGTATCTAACTCGCAGGCTTGCAATTTTTACTTCTTTTGTATAACACCATTGACTGTTGTTGTCTAAGCATTCAAATCCTCTAGGACAAAAGCACTGCATAAATTTTCTTCTCCAGAGAACTTCCTTTAGATGTTAATGACAAGGTTTTTTTCCTGTTGCTTTACACTTTTTCTTGTTTACAGCTCTCAGATAAACAGTCCCACGGAAATCGCATCATGCCTTTGCAGTCCCAGGCAAAGCAAATTTTCTGACATTTTACTGTCACACAGCAGCTACCTGACAGACACATTTTCCCATTGCTTCTCCAACAATGCTTACTTTGTTTTCAAGCTTTGATTAGTTGTATTCATCAATGTCTTCTCTGTCTTGATAAGTTGCTGCTCCAGATTCTACTGTTATTCTAACATCCAGTAAAGAGCCTAGATGGCAGCAGATGTGAGTCTGCCATGGCAGAGTCTCAACTGTATACAACGCAAAGTCACACTCTTTCTTGTAACCCATGCTGTTTTGGAACCACTTTACAAGAAGGTATTTTGGACCAGGAAATCCAGGAAACAGCCTTCAAAGAACACTTCCTGAACTTGCTACAGAATGAACTTTTTCTAAATGCTGTTTTTAACAGTGTAGGAATAATAATATAAGGGTGTGGGGTTCAACTTCAAAATGCTTTGTGATTTGCCATTGGATTTCTATGGTCAGGGGATTTCAAAACCTGGTTCTCTATTTATCTGAAAGTGACACAGTCAGCTGCATGCGTTTAAGCTACAAAGTAAAGTATAATATTGCTAAGAAAAGCCCCTCATGAATTATAAATGCAAATGATATTTAATAGGAAGCTGGCATAAAATTGAATCAGCTGAAACCTTTCATGTAGTCTTCACAGTAATCTTTTACATACAGTGAGGTTGGTGCAAGGTGATGACTACGCTGGGAAATGATGGCAGAAAGATGTGTTGGTATAATGCTGTCATCTCTTCAGTGAGTTCTGTGGGATATCACTGAGTTTCCTAGTGTTGCAGCTGGACTGGCACTCCTTATTCTTTTAAGTTGCCTAACTAAACCTGCTGATGATCTGGCACATAGCCCAGAAGTTATTGGTAGGTCTCCTTTCCTTGTCCTCATTAGCAAGTTGGTAATTTCTTTAAAAGGGATCACTGGAAAATGAGGAACAGCAAGATGAATGAAGTATAGTTTCCCTTAGATATGTGTTTTATAGGCCCTAGTCTCGTCCTTCCTCAGGTTCACCTTCAGCTGTTTCCCACAAATCTAAACCAGAAAAGCTTCAGTGCATCTTGTGGCCAATTCAGAGCTACATGTGACTTGACAAACCAGCCAAAATGCTCCTATACCCTAGCCAGATGGCTGCTACCTCTTTAAATAGAGAAGATCTTGAATTGAGTCTGTCTTTCACTCATTGTGAGATACAAAATTTGGCTCCTTTCCTCTTTTTCACTGCTGTTTTCAATGAACTTGAAAGAATTTAGCATCCTTAAAAACTTCACACCTCTTTCTTTGAGATGGCTCAAGGTGGGTGTTGCACTGAAATTGGAGTTGGGAGGCAGGCAAGCAGATGGCATAGTTGTACAGGGCTTGTTCTCTTAGAAAGCCAGGCTAGAAAAGAAGAATAATTCAGAGTTCAAAGAACTTTTCAGGATTGCATATATTGAAAGACTAAAATGTGTAAAACAGCTACACGGAAGCAATCAGGTAAAATGATGTATTGTAGATAACTGAAGAATGAGGAATTATGTTTTAAAACATGTTCTGTGATTGTCAAAGATAAATGCTATTACTACCCTCCTACAGTTCCTCCTCCCTCTCCTCATCCTTCAGGTACTCTTGGTTATTTTTGGAACCTTTTTTTTTTCCTTTTGATCCCCTTTTTTCCTGTGCTTCGGTTGTAGTGGGACAGTGGCCTTATGAAAAACCTCCAACTACATCCACAAACAGCAATGTATGAGGGAAAAGACTGAAAGTCAAAGTGGAGTTTCCCTCCTCCTAGAAAGCAGTGACGCTGAACAGGAGCTACAGATGACTGCAAATAACAGTAGAAAACCAGTTCATCCTGATCTGCATTCCAACACTTTAGATCAAAGGGGATAATCTGTGGCTTTAGTGGTTTAAAGAAGTATTATCTCCATACTGCATTTATGGGAGATAAAGTGAGCAGATTTTTCGGTGCTGATGTCCATGTTTGGAAAAGAAGTAGGAAAGGAACATAAATCATAGTGATTTGGTAATGGGGAATATTTTAGGAAATCAAACCTCTCCCATTTATGAGAAGACTAATGAGCTGTGATTATTTTGTTTTACAAAAGAATGACCAAGATTCGGCTTGATGATGGCCTATGGAAGGTTAACAGGTGACAAAAAAGAGTGAACTTTGATGCTGACTGGGAAGGAATTTAGAAATAACAGGACACATTTCTGAGTGCATAGCTTAACAATTGTAAAAGCATACTTAGGAACATCGTGCATTTGTTTATTTGGAAGTTTTCAAATTAAGCCTATAAGTCTTTCTTAAATATGTATTGCAACTCAAAGACATTAATAGGCTTAAACAGACTGAAAATTTATGAACTCAAGGGTTGAACCAAGCCTTGTCAAGCAGAAGTGACCTTGTGAAAGTAAGAGGGAGAAAAGGAATGCCAACTGCCAAGCAAAGGGGTCCTACCCACTTCATCTCCTTGAGGAAGGCAAAATGAACCGGCTGGCTTATCCTGATGTCTGAGCACGTCCTCCTGGGCACAGCACATAGAGTCGGTCTTTTCTGGCCTCTGCTTTCTCCTGTCCCAACAATTTCCAGGCTCTGGATGCAGGGGTGGCATGAATACATAGGTGATGGGATGATCATTAGGCTCTTGCCTATCTTGCACCTTGCTGTGAGAGGCAGTCTGGTGCTTAAAGTTCTCTTGAAATAAGTAAAGATCTATAGTATGCACTTTACCTTTTTGAGTTAGACTATTGTGTATGTGTTCTGCTAGGCATTTTGGAGATTAACTGAAGATCCCTTGGATTTTGGCCCCAGTGCACTATGTCTGTTTCATTGCAGATGTTTCTTCAAAATCTAGTGAGGCTTTAGTTTCGGATGAAAGAAAAGGGCAGAGCAGGATGAGTTGCCTTATACTTCTTTAGGCTTCTGTCAACAACTGGTTTTATTGGAAGAGCCAAACAACCATCTGATCGCAGGCGACTGCTGGTGCAAAGCCCAGCAAAGGCAGTCCTTGCAGGGCCATGCTCCAAATGCACAGCAATTCTCCTTCTTCCTGATGTGGAGGCACTTCTGGTGCTTCACCATTTCTAAACAGAAGAAATTAATATTCCTTTCCAAAAGGAAATAACACTACCATTTTTTCCTGAATGAACTTCTTTTACCTTGAAGTGTAAGGATAGGCAATGTCTATGACACTGAATGAAAATATTATAACTGCTTTGTCTGGCTTTTTTGCAGTGTGCATGCAGCTTACACTCTTGGAAAACAGTGAAAACCACACTTTGTTTCTCACTTTGGGTTCAAATTCCTAAAATGCTCATAATAAGCAGCCATCTGGCTGCTGTTTACTGTACTCAGCGAAACAAGGATAGTAGTCTGAACTGTGTATCCAGAGAACAAGTGTCCATATCATTGGGAATTACCAGAGTAGTTGGTAAACAGGCCAGAATCTTTGGGCATACACAGTCTAAGTAACCTTTCCATAGTGAATGAACTTAATGTTTTAGATTGTTAAACTATGGAGGCTTTCTGTTTTGGTTTCATTTATTTTGTTTGGTTGGGGTCTTTTATTTGTTTGTTGTTAGTCTTTGTTTGTTTGTTTTTCAGATAAAAGTGTTATGACACTTCCTAATGTCAAGTTTTCAGTATTGTATTTCTAATATTAAGCCCCACATGATGGACGCCGTCTGCCTGTTCTAAGATTCTTAGGTGGAAAATAAATGCACTTACCAAATTAAATGACAAAAGACAAAATACAAACCAAGCCAATCTTATTCCTTTTAGAAAAAGCTCACTTATCATTCCACCCTTTTATTTTGGACTTTGATGGTTAAACTGCTAGGGTGAAAAGAATGCAAATTATTGCAGTAGGGGAAATAACAGGGGAAGGATGCTGGTAGGTTGCAGCCTAAGT
Source organism: Forpus xanthops (assembly GCA_032466535.1). Classification (NCBI taxonomy): domain Eukaryota; kingdom Metazoa; phylum Chordata; class Aves; order Psittaciformes; family Psittacidae; genus Forpus; species Forpus xanthops. The sequence goes on along the minus strand of JASSUY010037798.1, from coordinate 17,577 downwards.
AGTAAAAAGGTGAGCCTTTCAAGCATAATAAACCTGGTATATCAGCAAAATAAATAAAATCAGGTTTGAGAAAATTATTTTAACTTTAAAATCACAAATTAACAAGAAATTCTTCTGAGCAAGGACAGATTTGTAGCAGCTTTTCAACCATTTCTTTGAGTGGAATTTAAATTAGATTTAGTAGTTCATTAGTTTTATGCTTTATAGAGTTACTAGATCATAATACCATCCCAGCAGAAACTTGTTTGCAGGCGAGTTAGAAGATAAGTGACTTTAAATGTTTATTTAATACCCTGAAATATTTGAAGTATGTAATGATAATAGTGAGATCTGTGTATTTTGATGTACATATTCAAAGCAGAGTATTTATATATTTGGGGGTTATAGCAGATGTAAGAACCTTAATTTTACTAAAACCTTGGAAATATTTTGAACATAACCTTTGGCTTTCAAATTTGAAAGCAGACTGCTTTCCCCTTTCAGCTTCACATTGAGTAATAAATGACACATGTGGTTATTTCTGCCTGAGATCCCTCTGTCCTGAAACTACCCCTTCCCGAAATTACTTCTGGTCAGTTGCTTTCACAGGAAAGTGTAATTTTCTGTTTCATTCATGCTTACTTTTGTCGAAGTTGGTGTACTAATGACTTTTTAAACTAAAGGGACATTTTGTATTCTCTTATCAGTTACGAGCAGACGATTTCAGGATTCAAGCTTAGCAACATGCAGGAAGCAATGTAAATTTTGACCATGCATTCCAAACATTTCAGTTCAATAAACCCCCTAATATTTTCAGGATTTTAGTATAATTTGCAAAATGTGTACATCTGTGCTTTCTCTGTGATTGTTCTGAAAATGAGGAAATAGATAATAATAGATAGCTAAATATGGAGATCAAGATTGTAGAAATTCTGTCTTCTAATCCTAACTAGCACTGGTTTAGTCTATGCC
>JASSUY010037797.1:0-16363 GCA_032466535.1 Forpus xanthops | reverse complement strand
ACACCCAGTTCATGGGCAGCAAGCCACTCCTACCTCTGCATTGAGTCGCAGAATAGCAGAGTATGAGCAGACGGGATTTAATAAGAGAAAAAAAAAAAAAACAAAAAACCAAAACCAAACCACAGTACAAAACCAGAGCAATGTTTTCTTCTAACAAGGTAGAAGGCATCCAGATCTCCTGAAAAGTGCATGGTCGTACACTCCATATCCCTATGACAAGTCCAAATGCCTAGTATCCCAACTCTCCTATAGTGGCTCCTGTACCTATATTATTTTCTACAGTTTCTCCCTCCTTAATCCCTCATGGAGGCCACTATTACTATTATTATGTGACTCAGAACAATCATTTAAGTAATTCAGTTTTCAGGTCTCTTTATTCAATTTGATATTAAGTAGGTTCCACCATGAAAGAAAAGTTCTGATATGAAAAGGTGCGCACACATACAGGTTTACAAGCTAATGGCTGTTCTTGCTGTTTTAATACAACTTCTAGTAAACACTGACAATGAAATTCAACACAGATAAATGTGGGAGGATGCAAGTAGGGAAAAACAATCTACATTTTACATCTGCAGGAGAGGGCTCAGAGGTGGATCCAACCAGATTGAGATCTTCAGCTTATAATAAATCATTCAAAGAAAATATCAGCATGATACTGAGCAGAAGCAATACAAACAAATGTTCAGAATTATGAGAAAAATAACAGAGAATTGAACTGCTTTCTTCTGGGGTAGAGTCAGCTTTCTTCATAGTAGCTGTTACTGTGCTGTTTTGGATTTGTGATGAAAACAGTGTTGATAACACAGAGATGTTTTAGCTATTGCTGAGTAGTGCTTATGAAGAGTCTAAACCTTTCCTTTTTCTCAGAATTCCTCACCAGCAAATAAGCTGGGGGTACACAAGTTGCTGAGAGCAGACACAGCCAGGACATCTGACCTCAACTGACACAAGGGACATCCCATACCACATGACATTATGCTCAGCAGTAAAAGCAGGGGGAAGAAAGAGGAAGGCCATTTGGAGTGATGACATTTGGCTTCCCGAGTAATCCTTATGCATGATAAAGCCCTGCTTTTCAGGGATGGCTGAACAAGTGCCTGCTGATAGGAAGGAGTGAATTACTTATTTTACTTTGTGTGTGAAGCTTTTGCTTCATCTACCAAACTGCCTTTATATCAACCCATTAGTTTTCTCAGGTCTACCCTTCCAATTCTCTTCTCCTCACTGGGGGGAAGCAAGCAAGCACTGTGCGGGGCTGAGCTACCTACCAGATTTAACACTAGTATGTTACCACATACACCTCTTGTGAATACTGTGTGCTGTTATTGCCCTCCTTCCCATAACAAAAGGGAGTTGAGAAAAGATAGCAGAGAAGAAAAACAATGATGAAGTTAACTACAGAATTTGCCTTAAGCCAGTTTCAGAATGGTTCCCATTACAAGGAACAACTTATTATATCCAGAGTCCAGCTGAAGGTGCATTGCAACAGAGATCAATGAAATGATGAAGTGGAAAAGGAACAGAGTTCACCAGCTCAAACTGATGAACCAGGTTAAAAGTAAGCATGGCAGAAACACTCTTCGTGAAAGCAGAGGAAAGCTAGGGAATTCCTTGCAGCAGAATACACAAATAAGTTCACATGAGTTTAGAGAGGAATTGGCCAAAGAAGAAAATATCAAGAACATGATGTGGTTCAGGAACACTCTGAGCTGGAATATGTTAGAACATAATCTAGTCAACTAACACATTGTGTTTGCTCTTCTCTTGCACGCATCCCTACATCTTGCTGCTCAAATTGAGGCATTTCTTGCACCCATTTCCATCTATAAAGGGTTACAGAAAGCAGTTTCATGATTTGTCCAACATGTAGTAACATCTGAGTGGTTTTCTATGGAAATATTAATTGGCAAAATGCTCAAAAATCCACATATATCCTGCAGATCTTCAAAACAGGATGTAAATAAGGAATAGTTCACATGAAGCAGAACAACCTCATGTTTGGCAATGCCTCATGACTTCCCAGGACTCTTTTATTGTATATCCCAAACCTCAGAAACAGACTGAACTCCCATGGAGGAAAGGATAACAAAAAAGCGGACAGTGTTAAAAGGTTAAGCAAAAAGAACATCCAAGGCACTTTAAGAAAGTTAACAAAGAGCCCCAGGGACGTATCACAAGGAAGAATTGTTATCACCTTGACTCAGTCAAGGAAACATAATTAATGGAAACACAGGTTTCAGAGGGGGAAATAAGAGAAAACTGAAAGGGATCTTTTAGCTCCTGATTCTTTTAGGTATTATAAATGTATCTAAAAAACCCACAACTAAACAGGTGCAAACAAAACATCTGCCTGGAGCCCTCTCAGTTTAATAGCTCTCAGGAGACTGAACTGGTCTATCTAATTTATTAGGCTATTAACCCCAAGAAACTATCTGTCCTTTATTGAGCCTTAGCAACCAGCAACCACTACAAGGTCCTTGCTTACATACTGCGTTTATACCCAGGGCTTTGCAGATTCCTAATGCAGATTTATACCAAACATTCTAAGAACAATGATCTGCCTTCCTCTCACCAAACACCAGTCACAAAAAGCAGAACGAGCCCTCTGTGCAACACAAAAGCTCTTACCTGGACGGAAGACTTCTGGATACAGATGAGAGAAGCAAACTGCGATTACTGCTTGATAAACAGGCATCACCCTGAATCACATTAATTAGTTTAATTTAGAGTCTTCCAGAATGCTCACAGTGGCAGAAATGCAGCATTGCAGTACACAGTAAATTGGAATTTGCAGCTAGTTGCTAGTAGGCATTTTTTCATTCCTGTCCTTATAGATCTGAGTGGATGAAAAGTGTTGGTATTTCCATGACCATAACTGAGTACCAAAGCTAATACTTTAAGAAAGAAAAGTAGAAGCCATAGCATAGTAAGGAGCATGAACGAAGAAGACATGAAATAGGAATGAGGGAAATGTTTCATGGGCTTAAATCAAGAGGACTTAGACCCTGTAGCTTACAGGCCTGGAGACTGATTACAAGCTGGTGGAAAACAGAGATTTAGATGGTTTTGCAAGTTTGTGAATTTATTTATTTATTTATTGTTTGGATATTGTTTCAAACTATGTTGCATATAGAGCCTTCTAAATCCATAATAACACTATAAACACTTGAACAGTTAATTTTCTTTGTCCCATCTTTTGTCTGAACAAGCTGGAAGATTGTCAAGGCTGGAAGTTAAAGAACTTTGGGTTTGCATTATAAACACAACAGCTTCTTTAGGCTACTTCTGAGAGTGCAGGGGTGTGACAGTTTAGGCTGCTCCAAAACCATGCAACTAGGCTCTCAGTGTGGGATGAAGCATCCTTTTGGAGAGCTAATTGAAAGAAGCGCTTTCACAATAGCTGCTCAAGGCCAGATCTCTACTGGAGACAGTTTGAAGGAAACAACTGTTGACAAAGCATCCAATATATGAATCAGCTGCTTGAGCCAGCCTCTGGCACACCCTGCTCTCTGCCTTGCTCAGACTTGAACAGGGAAATCCCAGGTCACTATGTGGTGCAATGGTTCCCCATGCTGCAACCTTCCACTACAAGCATACAAACCAGCCAATTCTGGAAATGTGGCATGCTGGGGATATTTTCAGTGCATTAAGAAGTCCTGAAGTGAATACCAAACCCATAATTCTTATTTAGAGGTTTACACTGGAATGATTTGAGAGACAGTATCTATATTACATCAAGCTGCATATCTGGAAATTGTTTGAAAAGGAGGTGTAAACCTACATGTATTTTGAGATTTAGTTGCTCAGCTGGATGCTTGCAAAATCTGCGAATTGGGTGATGGTTGTACTGACTTAAGCTTCTTTTATCACATTGGAATTCTCTGTGGGAGAATGAGTGTCCTCTTCCTTTCAACACAGCCAGCACAGTTAGGTAAGTCAAAGCAGAATGATCAGGACATTTTCTGCAAAATTCCTTATTAAAGGATGTTGACAGACAAGCAAAAATTATATGCTGGCAAAAGGAAGAATATTATTCCACATATGACTTTTTTTTTTTCCAGGCTCAGAATTCAGGTCCTTCAATTTACAGAGATGTGTAATGTCATGCCCATCTAAAAATAAATCATATAATCCTACATCAGATTAAGTGGCCTTCACATTTTCTGTGTAAATTGGATCAGATTTGATCAGGAATTCACTGACACAAGCAGTGAACTCTAAAATGCTTTTTTTCATCCAGATATTGTTCAGAGAAGAAATGCACTCAAATTATTTTCACTGTTTGGGCAACATAAATGTCAAAAGAAGGAAAATGCAAAAGGGCACATGAGCTAATTTCTTTTTCATTCTGATAATTTAAGATAGATTAAGTTTAATAAGATATTTTAAGAATGGAATACACGCACATTCGTCTATGCCTTTTCAAAACTACTTTTTTTACTGCCTCTGACAGCTTTTGCAGTGCTCTTCACAAACTATAAATGTAATTAATTGATTGTGGACTGTATTAAACTACTCCAGCAGGAGACATCACATGTGCAGCTGTCAGCTGTGAAACTCAATTCTGTCCCTCAGTGCTTTGTCTTCCACATTTACATTATGCTGCACCTGGAAGACATTTTTCACCATTACCAGACACATATAAGCAGTAGCTTGAAAGCATAAATAAACATACAGAGGGGCTACTAATTAAGACTCAAGCATCCACTACTGACAGTCCTCAGCACCAGACAGCACTAGATGTACAGCAGAGGATGGCTTTCTCTTCCATTTTATTAATTCTGTGAAAGTTTACAAGTCTTCTGCCTAAAATCAGTTAAGTCTCAATTTTTTCCTTCTGTAACTCATTCAGTTACAATCAAGTGTTACCTATATGATGACTGAACCTATTCCACGTGAGAAAGCAATGATCATTTAATATATCATACATAGATAACTTCGCATTCCACCCAACACCATTTGCACATGTAAGTTAGCACTGCAGAATGCCAAAGTTTCGTTCAGCAGCTGAAAATGTACAGCAGTAACTCAGATTCTGCCTGCTGTCAGAAACAGATGAGAATGAATGAATGGGTGACAACAGATGATATTATTTTTCTTTTCTTGCATACTGATGAGCCTCGAGCATAAAATCACGAGTTGTGGTTAGTCTGGGACTTCTAAAAGTCTGCTGAAACCTTCTTTAAAGAAGTGCTCAAAAGACAAGGAGTAACAAACTGTTTGTGGACTCAGTTGCCTAATAACATGGCACAAACTCTGGATAAATAAGCATGAAAAAAAATGTCTTAAGTAATTATTTTTAAAAAATTAAGAATACAGTAGAACTCTGGATTGGAACTTATTCTATCCTGTTTATGCATTTTAACACTCATTTGTAGCCCCATCTCCTCACTCATCACTAATATTTAAACTAATATAATTCATTAAACTATGGGTAAAAGCCGAGGAATGTTCATTATCTGGGCTAGAAGACTGGTTCAAATATTTTTCATACAGAGATTTTTTTGTCCTCTGACATAACCTACCTTGACTTTAAAAACAGTATTTTTTTTCAGTTTTGCTCTAAGTTTGCTGTAACTTCCTCTCTATTTCATCATTGCAGTTACTCTTATTCTGGAACTGTGCTATTTGTTACAGAAAAACAAACAAAAAAAAAGCAATTAACCCTAATTTGTTTTAAAGTAATTTTGGGTATTCTTTAAGAGTGGTTATATTTTAGGGTTTCAGATCATATAGGCAGTGAAATATGGTCAGAGGTGCGGTGTCATAACTGATTAAGCCAAAGTAAATTTGCGCTACTAGTGAATGGAGGGGTCCTTCATTTCTTTTTTCACACCAGGTTGCATATTCCTAGGCTCAGAGGGTCACAGAGGGACCAAATCAGTAACTCATCTGGCTGAAAAGTAGCCAAGAAAAGAACTGGGAGCAAACAAAAATTGAAAGAGAACATGTCTTTTTAGTATAAATTAGTGCTTTACACAATGAAATCTCAGAGATACGGATTCCCCAAGGGCTGACAGCATACAAACCAGATCCCACAATACATCCTATGCACCCTGCTGATGATCCTGGGCTCGTATATCAGCTGTGATATGCAAATGTTACCACAGCATAAATGTTTAATAATGGAGAGAGACACTGTGAGTGATGTAACTAAAAGCAAATCCAGTTGTGTATTGACTGCACTATTCCATTTCCCCAGCAGCCTTACTCTGGGACTTAATGAAACAAAAGGAGTGCATTAAATTTGTGCTGACAACAAAAAAACAAAGCAGGTTGTTTTAGGAACCACCTATAAAGGTTAGCTGGCTTAGAGCAGCAGTAAGGCAAAATTTTTATGGCAAAAATATGTGATGATGTAATGTGGTCATCCCAAATGCATAGTTATAAAAACTTTACAGCACACACATTTTGCAAGGCACAATAAAGATTTTATAGCCATGCATTTGGAATGAGTGCTTCGTTCATGATTGATGGAGCCATCAGTGAGTTATGCAAGTCTTTGCTAGAGGAGTAGCATAGAACATAAACATTTTTATAGCGCTCCATACAATCTCATGTAGCTATCCGGGGATGGACCCTTTCAGTTTCCCTTTTACTTTTCTTTTTTTGTCCCTGTTGGAAAAGCAGTCATTAGAAACATTTCCATCACCAATATGTTTCAGCAGCCATTTACATAATGAAATTCTGTCATTTCAGTTTGAACAGTTGATATGTCACTTATGGACACCTGTACTATTGTCATTCACCACAGATCTGATGGGGATCTTTCCTTACTCAGGAAGAGTAAGGAAAACAGCAGAGGCCAAGGTCCTGGCAGAATTAACATCCTTCTTTTCATGTACCCTCTGCACCACTGTGAACACATTGCAGAATGAATTACTCTGCATTTCAGTTGACAAGCTCTGTGCTTTGTGGGGTTTTGGTATATCAAGCTATCCAGCCAAAATACAGTACAGTCCCTATGGTAGAACTGTCCCTGTACAAATTTGGGCCACATAGCTAGACAGTGACCTTAATAGAAGGCAACTAATCTTAGCCCCCTTCCCAATATTACACTGGGCAATGTTATCCAACAGTTGCTTCCTCAGAGACCTACTTGAAAGGAAATGCTGTCAAATATACCTAGGAATTCATCTCATGCTAAAAGGGAGCTTGGGCCCACCTTCAAAGTGCTTGGGAAGTTAGCCAGTCTGGAGGCCACCATGGAGGGTCTGCAGCTGATTATCTGAAGCAAAAAATCCTGAAGCTTTAGAACTCGAAGCAAGCATGATTTTCTGAAATTACTTTATTTATTCTTTTATGCTTGTACATTGTATTTGTCCCTCTTGTATGCAGTAGTGGTGGCTTTCTCTGGGGGCTAGAATTCAGGGTGCATTTTGCTGTTTCTTCCATGTATCCTTAGGTACAGGCAATTTAGCAAAGAACTAGTCAGCACATATTAGTCTACCTGGCCATCATGAATGGTGAACATCAGCAGCCAAACAAGGTCCACTGGTCCCTTTTTTCAAAAATGGGATTTCCTTGATCTGCAAGAGTTTTGTATTTTTTCTTTTCTGCAGTCTGGTCAAACTACCCACCAATAGAGAAAACTATTTTGAATTGAATGAACTTCTGTCTTATCACTGTCTTAGACTGCTGAATTACTACTGCTGGCATCTGCTACCGGTTTTACCATTTCTGTATACTGAGGACTTGGTTTGTGAAAACAACTGTTTGAAAAAGATGCTGCAGCACGCAAAATATTGTTATATCTCTAATATACATATTGCTGTATGTATATATGTATAAATCATATTTTAGTTCTTAAAGCAAGGAAATTAAGTGCAGAACAGCTGGAATAGCAAATATTCTTCAACCTACAGAGAGATGTGAGGGTGTATCATCAAGTGGGGTGTATACTCTGTGACAAGACTAGAGGGGACTAAAAAAGAGCTCAAAAGAACAAAAATAACAAGAAAAACAAGACTGAGTAGTTCATACTGAGCAAGATCAACATATAAAATATGAAAAAGTAAAGCAAATTAGTTAAGACTGTGTCATGGGAAGTACTTTTCTTCTTTTGCTGAGTATAATTTTGATCTGAAAAATACTGCAGAAGAAACTGCAACATTTTCCTCCACAGCCTTGCACACTTGATAGGGGAAAAAAGTTAAATTTCTACTTTCCTTTTCTGTTCACATATCAAGAGGTGAAGACACAGGGAGCCAATTTGTATTTCCTGTACTTATGCATCAAGAGAGCTGTTTAATAGGTTCCAGTCACCTAAGCAAAACTAGAAAAAATAAACCTCAGGGCTTTACAGGTGGTGGTGAGGTCCAGCTCAAAAACAGTAAGCATGCTGTGGTATAACTGAATATTTAATTTGGCTTGTTGAGTGCTCCATTACTGGCAATTACATGGGGAAAGAAAAGGATCCAGTATGAACTTCAAGTCTGGCTTACGTGCATGGAGAATGACAGGCAGAAACAAAATTGATTGTCTTTTTCATTGCTCACAGAAGACGTTTGTTATGGAAATAATTCAGAGATGATAGGCACCAAACCTGCAGTGCCACTTTCAAAATACTATTTTAATACAGAGCTGCACTTTAACTATTTCCAGAAAATCAAGGGATTTGGGAGCATCTAATGACACTACTACTCCTGATAGTATTACCGCCCTGAAGATACCATCAATTAATATCACTGAAAAGGAGAAAAACAAACAAACAACAGAAGACAGATGAAAAGATTAACAAATTGCTCTCTCTTTACACCTAGTGGCAGGACCTAAGAGAGACTCTCAGCATCTCAATAAGCAAAATAAGGTTAGTGGAGGACAGAGCCACCCCCACTAGCAACGTACAGCTCATCAAATGCTCTGGGATGTATTCCTGAAAACTTCACGTGTCTCATGCAACAGTGAAACTAGTGCTTCATGCCTTACCTTGGACATTCTCCCGAATGTCTAACTTCCATCTTAACAACCTGAAAGATTCAGCAGTGGGAGATAATCAGAAATAAAGAAGTCATGTTGGAGGAAGATGTCCATTAATCACTAGCCATACAGATTTCAGAGTTTCATGTGGGCTATGCATGGGTCTTATTTAGCAGAGTTTAGAGTAAAAATGTGGAGCCTCTTTCATACAGTTCATTAAAGTCAGTTCCACAAAACAATACTTAGAAACAGTTGGAAAGCAAGGAATGGAAGGATATAGAATTATAGAATCACAGAATGGAGTCTTTCAGAGAGGCCCATAAAAATCAGCCAGGCTCTCACACTCATATAGACACCCTTTCTCAGCAGCTGGCAGCAGGTTTGCTTTGAGGTTTTGCTTTCTGTCTGCTGCTTTGAGAGAAGCTTATCTAGCTTTCAGTGAAGCATGAGATGACGTTAGACTAAATATTCACATGGCTGTTTCAAAAACCTTCCTTTATTGTTTTTATCCGTTGCTGACAATGGCTGCATATGAAGAAGGATGTTGGTCAAATATCACAGTGTTTCAGAAGGAAGGAATTTCAAAGGCCTGAAACCTAGTTGGAAATACAGTATGTGAGGAAGTCACTGAGCTACAGCAGTAACCTTACATGCTTGTCCTAGAGATGAAAGCAAAGGGCTTGGTTTGAATTGGATTTTTACCTTAGCATAACTTCAGTGCATATTAAACAAACACCTTTTCATCTGTGCAGACAAGCCTATGGAAAGACAGTAGAGACACAACACTGAAATTACAAAAATGCATAAGAGGTCCTTCCACAGCAATGGGCACGTCAGTAAGACAGTCATCTGTAGGTACCCAAGCATACAATGACCTGAGGTCAGAGCATAGTGTGTGCCAATGCTTGGCACTTGGTGCCCACTGGTGCTTTTATTTAAAATAAGCATTTAACATTTAATACAAAGCTGCTTTTCAAGACCTGCTGAGTATAAAAAAATCCCGGATTCCCACAACTCATTACCATGCTTTTATCAACAGTGGCTGAACATGGAGCACCCCTTGCTTGCCACTGGGAGTCTGCAAACACTGTAAAATAGACTGAGCAAATGATAAAAACTATCTTTGTCTCTTGCTTAACATCAGTGGGTACTGGGCATGAAAGACAGAACTTACACGAGATCATTCAGAAAATGCTTATATCCATTTTGGAATTAAATATCCTATGAAAATAACAACAAAATGAACTGAGCAAAAGAACATCACATAGAATTTTTCAGTGGCCTGCCATACTTCTAATATGACAAATCACACTGAAATCTAGAGAACAAAGTAGTAACAACACTACAATTAAAGAAAAGGCACAATTTAAATACTACCAACAAAGACAGAAAATATAACCCGGGAGATGTGACTCTACTGGTTTTCTGTTGAAAAGTGTCATGAGATCTTCAGCTTCTACCCAGTTGCAAGTCATAAATGAACAGATAAAGTGACTCATCTTTCTGTCTTATCCAAAGGAAAACATTTCCTAACAAATCACAGAGCCAAAGATGAAGATCCTGAGGCAGTATGTTATTGCTACTAGTAAAGGAGACATGCAAGGACCTGTTTTCTGTCTCTGAGATCAGCTGGCACAATACAGTCATGTCTCTTTCACTAGGTTCTCTCTAACCTCCAATACAGGACCATCCAAATCACCAGAGCAAGTATGTTCCCGGGTGTGTGTTAAGCCCCATGCTGTGCCTGAAAACCGCTTGCAAAAATGGTAGTTATTCTGTGTGCCAGGGACTATTCCAGCAAGTGCCTGGGAACATTGTGGCATTTAATTCAGCAGCATAGGTACTACCTAAGTCTCAACTTTCAGAGCTAGATTTAAATCTGTAGAAGTAACAGCAGGGCAAGGAGTTAGAACTGGGGCTTTTGTATAGGTATCTTTAAACTGTGTGTCTAAGTCCTTATGAAAAGGAAACTTGCTGTGAAATTCACAGTAGGATTAAACATCCTGGTATTTGAGCCGTGTTCAGATCTAGGTTGCCTGGGTCTGAGATTATGGTTAAAGTACATCTCTAACTGAAACACTGCTGACAGCAGTCCTGAGTACTGAGTATAAGGTTCTCTCCCCCTGAAACTACAACTGTAAATATTAACGCTAAGAGACTAGTTTTGTGGTGTTTCTTAGGTACAATGAACCGATACAGAATTTATTGTACCTGGTGAACTGCCTCTGAAAATCTTAAAAGAAGCACTAAACTGACCTTAAGTAGCTTCTTTCTTATGAATGATAGGACCCCCAAGTCGTTGTACCCTGATCTGTAAGATTATAGAGGCAGACCAAAATACATTGCACCAGCACAGATTTATTGCAAACCACCTCTGATTAGGTAGCCCAGTCTACATCCAAACATTTAATCAAATGCTGAGCAAAAGATCAAAGGGAATTAGAGATGTATAGTTGCAAAAGAAAGATCATATTTCTTTCGTCTCTGCCTTCTGTGATCCCCAATTCCTTTTAAACCACTAGGAATTCCAGAAGACTCTTACAGCAAAAGCTGATTCTGTGTACTCCTGAGCTTCAAAAAGAAGCCACTCTCAAAGTTCAAAATCTACACAGTCCTCAGAAATCTATATACTCGCAATGTTCTTAAAGTCAAACCTATTCAATGGACAAAGCAGTTCATTCAGCTACTCAAGAGAAAAGCAATTCACGTGGGGTAAGTGACCAGGAACAAAGAGGAAGGTGGAGCATGGCAGGTGCTAAGCACAGCCCCAGTCAGTGTGCCAGATTATTTTTGTCTCTTCCAAGCCCTGTGGCTCCTCCATAATTCCAGGGACACAGCTGCAGCTCATATTGCTCCCATAGTTGTTATGGTCATGGACTTCATCTCTACAATTCCTTCTACTTCTGCAGAAGGTTATGTTGTTCTTACAAGGCCGCCAGTTTTTGCCTTGAGAAGAACGCAACAGTATTAGCATAATCTTTTAGAAAGCACCATCAGTAAGGACAGAAGCAAACACCCTGCTCAAACTAGTCCTATGCAAGATAAAACTATTGTTCAAGAAGTAGAAAGCCCAAAGGCAGAATGCCAGTTGAAGAACAGACCAGTATCTCAAGGGCACAGCATCTGGAAATCTTAGGTGAAGTCTCATGAAAGGTCTCATTCACTGGGGTAGCTGAATTAGAGACAAATTGTCTGGCTTGTTTTTCTTCTCTGCCTATTTACACTATAAATCCAAGATCTGAAATTTAACTGACTACTTAGCATGTCTGTTTTAAGCATATTCACCTCAATGGACTTCCTTTAACTGTGGTTGTTTACCAAAGCTCTGACCCTTGAACCTTATTTCCTTACTAATCTTATCTTTTGCAGAGCTCTGTGAAGCTGACATGTGGATCAGTGTCACCAGAATGACTGAACAAAGTAAACTTAATAATCCAGTCTATGTTTTTGAATATTTACATAGAGAGGTGAAGGAAGTGCAGGAGACTAATTTGTGTTTGATCTTCAAGAACAGCAGAACAAGCCGTCCTGGTTTTGCTAGACAGTCTTTCTACTTTTTCTATGTCTTCTTCTTGCAGAATCCTAGAAGTGGTCTAATGAACCTTATTTGAAAGATAAATGAATATCTCATTTCAAGGCAATAGTTGTATCCTGGGCTAAATACAAACTGGGTAACAAAAGACTGAGGAGTTATTTGCTCAAATAAAAGTTACTGGCAGGTTAAAGTAAGTATTTTTAAGATTTTTCTTCTTCTGAAATATTTCTGCCTCTAAATATGCCTCATTTGCTTCTGCTTCAAAAATATTGAAACAAGCTTGTTTCTGCTCCTGATCACAGCTGATACAAGCAGCAGAAACACAGAAAATGTTAGGACTGGTAGTACAAATAAGAAAGATAACATTATGCCTCCTTCCTGTTCCTGTATACATAACTCCTGTTTTCTTCCTATTTACTGAAGATTAAATGAGAAAAGTTAACACTCATCACCAAAAATAAACTATCAAGTAAACAGTGGAATCTCTCTCTACATTTGCAAGAAATTCAGATTAAGAAGTCAAGATGGGAGGGCAAGGAAGTACTTTCCTCCAAGGCAAAACTTAAATGTCAGTATAGATTATCAGTTAAAGCTGTGTTATTTTGTGCTTATTCCTATGCCAAAAAATCCAAGCACAAGCTTAATTATAGCAACAAAAACATGGAGAGAGGATAGGTTGCCAGTGTTATTTTCTTCAGGGAATTTGTATAAGCTGTACAAGCAATCTCCCTATGCTGAGAAAGCTGCACCTACATTAGAACTTTTTGTCACATAGTTATGACATCAAACACTTCCCAGTGTTGGGTAAGACCTAGTTTGGAAATCAGAGGACAGAGAAATCCTTACTTATTTGCTGAAAAAGGGCAGAAAAAATATTTATATTGGTTCCAGCTTTTAAGAAGTGCTCAGAGTTTTTGCCAGGTACATGGCTTATACCTGCTATCATTATTTAACACACAGCCTTTGCCTTTTTCCTGATTTTGTAAATTCAAAGGTAGTCCTGTAATCAGGCAGACATCAAGGTCCAGGTTGTGCAGCTCAGAGTTTTATGTGCTATACTACAGTTTTGTTCTGGAAAAGAATCTGGTAATTTTATAGGTATCCTTAATTTGCAGTACATAAAAGCAAGGCTAAAACTTATTATCTGGGCAGGCAGTGCCAAGGCAACTGAGCTGTCCATGTTGTCCATCTGCTCTGAGCATAATGCTGTAGGTATGAGGGACTGCTGTAAAACACCATCTATGTCACAGATTTACAGACAGGAATGTCCTTGTGCTTCATGGTCACAAAATCCTCTGATGACCAACATTTCATTTCCTGAAGCAGGCAGTACAGAGGGACTTAATGCAATGTTCAGATCACAACTGGGCACTTATTTTTTTCTAAATTATGTCATTCCCTACATTCTTACTGAGAAGCAGTGAGATATACAGAAATAAGCAACTTGTATAACCGCTACCTGGTAATTTCCAAATAAGTATATAATGATTGCACAAATCATTACCATCTACTGGTTTTTAACATTTCTGTCCTAGAGAATTTCCCCATATCCACTAATATCCCTTTCTAATTGCTACTAGAAAGAGTGCTTCCACTGTCCACCTTCTCAGTTCTCCACTTTTTTGTGAGAAAATGTCTCCTGGTCCCCAAACCCACTATTTCCTTGTATATCTTCTCTATTTTCAAATTAGAGCAATGCAGTGTGACTGTGTAGAAAAGCAAGATAGAACCTGAGAGCGCACAAAAATGCCAAGCTTAAGTCTTCATCCAAAACTAAAGAAGATCTTTGGGTTTGGGTTCGGGTTCTGTTTTTAAAAAATCTCCCAGCTTCATATCTTAATTTCCATTTTTTTTTTCAGTATTTTTTGGTGTTTGAAAAGTCATAGAATCATAGAATATTTAGGGTTGGAAAGGACCTTAAGATCATGTAGCTCCAACCCCCATCGAGTTCTAAAATGCACAAGATCAGAGTCAAAGTAAAACAAAGCAAGAGTTCATCTTAATGGTATGCTCAGTATCATTGGAAACAGAAAGTCCTAAGAATTTAGCTCTGCAGTCAGCTTAGGCGAAGATATATTTATACTCTTTAGGTGTTTTTCCAACTTGAACTTGCAATGCTGCTTACATGTAAGCTTTACCAAAATTGGTACCTTTACATTTAACTGGAACCCTAACCGACCCAGATGTAACCGTGGTATTCATATAGGTTTTGCCTTTAGACACACAGTCCTGCTACTCTTCCATAACAGAGATTACTGTAAATATAAAATCAAATGCCTAGGTCTGCCAATTTAACACATAAATATGGAAAAAACTGTCAGACTTTAATCCCACAAACTTTTAAACATCTAAGAAAACCAGCTTCCTTGAATTATACAGAATATATGAGGTACTTAGAAGCTATCCCCTGCGTGTTTTCAGAAACAGATTGTTAGCCACACACTAATATGTGTTTTGTAGATGTTATAGGTAAGGAGGTAGAAATTTGTCACTGACATTTGCAGTGACACTGCATAGTCACTCATAGTGTGTCACTCATACTATTTCACTTGCAGTAATATCTCTTCTCATGAAGAGAAAGCAAGCTTTCCTCAGGGAGGCTCGTTTTGAATATCTCATTAGTTCTAAAGTCAAGCTTATATATTTTAAACAAAAAAAAAATCTTCCACTGTGTTTCCTGCTCCTCCTCAGCACATCCCTGCTCATGGTGGTACACAAAGGGGCCCAGTGCCTTCCCTCCTGGCTGCAGCTGAGCCTAACATGCCATTGCAAACTTGTCCTTCCTGGGATGTAAGTGGCAACAGCCAGGTATTGTCACATAACCATCACGCTGCTTGGACATTGCTGAAAGCAGGCTATGGAGACAGGCTGACCTCCACCAACATCTGGTTCTCCCATGCCTCAGATGGGTGAGGAGCAGCTTGCAGAGTGGAGGGCCTGGCAACGGTGATATCTTAAACCACTGCAATTTGGTCTACCCCAGCCAATCTGCCATGGAACTGAGCTCCCTGTTTAACAGAATGTCACTGTTCTGGAAAGTAAACTAAAAGAAAGCCATACAAACCAAGCAATTAGAGCTAAAGTTTTCAAATGTGCCTGAATCTCAAAGCAGCATTTATCAAGGATTATTAGTGCTGCAGTGAAGATTTAAAAACGTTACTGCCAGGATTTCTCAGTCCTGCTTCCTCCTTCCTGCCATCCATTGCCCTTATATATTAATTTCGCAATTAGAAAGCCTTGCCTCATTAATCTTATCCCACCTATCAAATCATATTACCTTCTTGATACAATATTTCATCATCCTAATTCTATTGTCCTGTCTTATATTGCTTACTATATTTTATCAGCTTTGATAGGATTTATGCTAGTTCCCTGCCTTTCATTTCTATCATGTCACACTGTTTATGCACTGTGCATGTATTTGCATTGCCCTCTCTAGATTATCTTGCATACACAGAATATTTAAATGAGAAAAAATTGAAGGACAAGTAGAGTTTTGTTATAGGTTCAGTAGTAGCAGTCATTTTTCTCCTTTGTAGTAGCTGGTGCAGTGCTGTGTTTTCGACTTTCAGCCTGGGAACAGAGCTGATAACACCGATGTTTATAGTTACGGCTTAGAATTTTTTGATCTGACCAAGGACTTTCTGAGTCCCATGCTTTGCCAGGGAGGAGGGGAAGACAGGAGGAAGCAGAGACAGGGCACCTGACCTAAACTGACCAAAGAGGTATTCCATAACACAGCACATCATGCTCAGGATTGAAAAATGAGGGGCAGAGACCCATAAGGATGGGGGTGCACTGCATGGTTGGGCTTGGTATCAGGTGGTGAGCAGTTGTATTCTCTTTCCTTGTATTTCTCTTGTCATTATTATTATTGGTGGTAGCAGTAGTGATTTATGTTATACCTTA
>JASSUY010037796.1:31085-53314 GCA_032466535.1 Forpus xanthops | reverse complement strand
TTCCAACAGTTCCATGTGCTTTTTATGTTGAGGACACCAGAACTGCACACAATACTCCAAGTGAGGTCTCATGAGAGCAGAGGGGCAGGATAACCTCCTTTGACCTGCTGGTCATGCTGCTTTTGATGTAGCCCAGGATACGGTTGGCTTTCTGGGCTGCTAGCGCACACTACCTGCTCTTGATCATTCTCTCATTGCCCAACACCGCCAAGTCCTTCTTCACAGGGCTACTCTGAATCGCTTCTCTGCCCATGATCACATTGCTCCTATGGGAGCTACGTAGCTGCCCAATAAGGAAAGAGTGATCGGGGAGGCTGTATTTTAAGATTAGTAATAGCTAAATTACAGCAGCAGTAGACAGTTGAGTCTGCTTTCTATCCCAGCAGTGAATGCCTAGAGGACATAGCCAAGATTAAAAGATGAGAAAAAAAAATATAGAGAATTAATATCGACATGCATTTAAAAATAAAGTATTGCAGTATTAGCAGAGCAAGTCCTGTTTAGGAAGGCTTTTAACAGTTATCAACAATTCTTTAGAAAACAGCCACCATTTACATGTGCAGCCAGTTGCTTTCTAATTGCTACAGCAGGCTACCACTGGGAAGAACAAAGGAAATATTTAGCACATCGTAAATTCTTCTGCAGCCCTGCCGAGTGGCTGGAGTTCAGATTACACTTTTATAACCAACATTTGAGAGCAGTTTCTCCTCTACTTTGAGAAAACGGGTGGGGAAGCTGTTCTACACTTCAAATGCCAGAAGTAATGTGTGTCAGAAAAAAACGGTATAGCTGAATTCAAATTTCTCTTCCACTTGTCTTTTGATTCAGGGTTACAATGTACTGTAATATATTGAAATGTTCAGAAAAAACTTTGTGAAAAAACAGATGTGTGTGCCATTGTTGTCGCTGTTATAGTATCTAGTAGCTTCCAACATTACTGCAAGCTATTGCGGATGATTTGCTGAAATCTTGCAAGCTGATCAGTAGTATTTGCTCCCGCCAGTGCTAAGGGTCTTACAAATGCTGTGAGGGGTGTGCTAGTGACCTGAATGGAAGGTATTAGTCTCTCTGAGTTGGTATTTAATCATGGCCCTGTCTTGTGAATGAGGTGTTGAGGCTCTGACAATTGTAAAGATTTCATGATGTAGCAGAAAATATGCTGGTGCCCTAGTCAATTCAAGGTCCCCTTTAGTTTCAGTTCTAGGTGAATTCAGATGTTGCTCAAGTTTCTCTTAGCTCCTCAGGAATGAAATATTGTCCATTAAATGTTCTTAATGAGAAAGCAATATTACTCTCTACTCAGCAGCTTACAGCAATGTACAAGAGGTGTAAGCAACCTTCCGTGTTACAGTTAATCAGTTTGTAAGCAGTTCCCAAAACTTTTATGAACTTATCTTTAAAGAAAAAATTGTGTTAGACCTTAAATCCTCTTAGATGTTTGTCTATAGTTTGTCTATATCTACTTTGGCATGCCTTTTTTTTTCCTTCTTTGTTTTTTTTTTTGGAGGGGGATATGTCAGTACTTCAGCTAGTATTGCAGCTATAAATGAAACAAGGATGGCTCCCCCCCCTCCAACTGAGTTAAAAATAAAGCATACTTGGAGCTTAAAAATTAGACTCCCAAGTGCCTGTAGCCAAATTAGAAAAGAAAACAGAAAAATGAGGTATTAAATATAATTAAAAAAAAAACCCAACACTACACTTTTCAGTGTTTTTAACAGGACTGAGTCTATATCCTTTGCTACATGTAATATATTTCTTACCTTGCTGGTCTGACAAAGAATTCAGCAAACATTTGTATATTCTGTCTAAAGACCTTGGTATTGATGTCAGAGGCACTGTCAGTATCTCACTGAAAGAGGAAAAATATGTTTCTCCACTAAAAGTCCTCTACCAACCTCCAAGTTTATAGCTCAAAGATAGTATCTTTACAAAGTCCACTGTCAGTCCCTTATATAAGTTTTCTGCAGATGTACTTCTATGTGAATAAGAACAGCTGACAGTCTAATCCTGCAAAAATCTAAAGAAATACAGAAATACAAGGAAACCAGTGCATCTGTAATGGACGGAACAAGGATGTTGTAGATGTTGCTAGATGAGCACAGGATGAAATCGTAGTTCCTGCCAGATAGTTGCCTTCTGTGTTATCTAATCATGGTGGGTTCAGCTATAAAATGTTATGGTCATACTAATGCGTTAGCTTATACTTAGCTGTTTATTCAACTTTCTTCAAAGTGAAAATCATTAACTAAGTGTATCCTTTTAAAACAATCTTTGTCATAAAATTCAGAGACCCATTGATTGCATTAATCTTGTTTTCAAGCTGTTCCTTGTCAGCCCTTTAAAACTGAAATAGGGATAGCTAATGGAAAACAGTCCAGAGAATGAAGAAAATATTGTAATGTTCTCCAGTAACGGTAATGTACAACAATTCTAAATTCTTTAAAAAAAAACAGTTACTAAAGTTAAAGCCCTGTCTTTAACTTCAAGAAATCCCAGTATCCTATTTCTGAAGGACATTTTTGCCTGTAATAGACATCTTTGATGATCAGAGCAAAGCACTGCATATAAACACAACAAACAGCTAGAGTATACAGTACCCACAGTGACAGGAACATGGGTCTCTAACTAAAAGCAGTCATTGGCTTAGTATGGTCTGGCACCATCATGCTTACACAATAAAAATTAAGTGAGATTAGGTAAACTTTCAAAAATCATTTAGTGGCAGGAGACATAGCAAGCCCACATAATTAGAGGAAAAATCCCAGTACCCAGCCATTACTGGGAAATTTAAACACTTGAAGCTGCTATACAATGGAACTGCTGAGGTGTTCCATAGATGTCTGTTTCTATTTATGTCTATCATCGACTTTCTACTCTCCACCCCCACAAACGTCACTCCTCTTCCACTGAGTAAATGGAATATTTCACCCATGAATAACAATGTTCTTTCACTAACCTAAAAGTGCCACACAATGGCTTCACACCTGCAGCATTTTGCAGGTCCTATGGTCATGAAAGGAACTTAATAAGCACACTTCACAGGTGAGATGGCTCTAAGTTAGAAGCAAAATGTTTTGCTAAAACCTGCTGGATTTTATCATAACAAAGGGTGTAGTTTCCCCAGCCTTAGCTTCTACAGCTCATGGTCACAACAAAACTATTTCCGTGGCAGTAAAGCTATCTAGAGGGCATATTGTAAATGCATTTACTTTTATATTTTGTTGCCAGTTTGGTAATCCATGTTTATAAGAAGTTGCGGAAGTGGTTTTAAAGGTCACAAAAATAAGCAGACTGGACATGAAGGGCTGACCTCACCTTCTGCCATTAAATGAAACGACAGATGGATACAATCTTACATCATGAATATAATTGGTACTTCAACAACTGATGCTGTTGCCACTCTTTTTCCTTTCATGCTTCATCAGAACTTTTCCTCTCCTTCCGTGTCTCTCCTCACTATTTACTTGTGAAGAACTTGGTGGGTCTCTCCTGGGAGAGCTTTTGCTAGTCTTTTTCATCCTACTGTTTTCATCTAGATTTCATGTAAAGCAAAGTATAAGTCTCATGCAAAACAAAGTAATATTGGTCCTTTCTTTACATTCAAGTCATACAGAATAGTAGTAGGGTCACTCTTTGAACTTTTTGCAAGGCTCTTGGAACTTTTAATTTAATTTTCTCAGATTACCCTGAATTTCTTCTCCTTGTATGTTCTGACCTTTATAGCTGTGACCATAGGATATTTCTAGTGTTTTGAGACATAAGGGTAAGGTGCATGGAGTCTTACAAAGAAAAAGAAGTGTCTGGATTAAGAGATGTCAAACCCTCTTGAGGGCGAGGTGGCTGTGTAGAAAATCATCTCCCATTACAAATAGGACTTGGGGACTGACAGGTTAAAACTGAATGTGGAAAGCAGCAGCATCCCTTGTGCACATAACACGTGCTTTGCAAATGTGTGAATGTTTGCATGGGCACACAAACCAGAGAATATATATATATTAATTAGTAGATAAAATGTATATAATATACATTATTAAATGTTTGGATTTAAATGCATAATCACACAATATTTAAATCTATATAAAATGTACACTGCATTTGTAAAATAATTGCCTACTGTCCTTATTTTTTAACTATTAGACTACAGTTCAGCTGGGATGATAGGCTCTTGATATGCTGAGCTTCCAGGACCCTGCACAGGGAATGGCTGAACCTGTACAGATCCTTAAGATAGGAGGAATCTGGAATCCAAATTAGAAAGCATCTTAAATAGTAGTATCAGAAGAAAGATGAGACCTGCTGATGGTCTCATCTGGAAAAAAGTGGAAAAGTGGTGAAAAACAGTGTCTTTGCTTTATGTTATTGCTGGTTTGCCACTTGGCACACTATCCCAACTAGCCACTGTATGCATCAGCAGCTCTTGAATTTTTAACTCTCAGGAGACATAAAACAAACGTAGTAACAGATGTAAACCAGTTTGTCAGTATACAAAGTGTTGAAGCACAACTCAGTGAGAGGTACGTAAGACTTGGGCAGGAAGGGAGTTTACTGTTCTCTGGGGTCTACCAGAGCTTGTGAAGGTACATCTGCTGATGGGAATCTGGGAAAGTCTTACAGCTGATTAGTGGGTCAGATATTTTGATGTCACAAGGGAGTTTTGGGATATCGACTCCTAAGAGATCACATAAATTTCAGAAGCTTGAAGTCACCACTGTCTGCACGTCAGCTCCCTTTTGCTGTTGCCATTGCTCCAGAACAAAGTTCATATTAAATGCTATTGAGTCCCGACATAACACAGATCCCCAGACCACACTTATCCCATTACCAATGATGTGTACAGTTCTATTGTTAGAAGCAAACCACTTCAAAATACCAAAACATATGCTTTACACATATTTTCAACTATGTTCTGTGTGAACAGCAAAATCTTTTGACCTTTTTATTTATTTATTCATTTAATATATGCATCCTTTTATGTTTTTAAGATCTTCATTGTGAGATATTAGGTAGTTTTTATCTTGGAGACGAGTACATTTTACACAAGCGTGTTTTGACGTCAGTTCTTTCTCTTGCCAGGCCTAGAAGTTCTGGGTGCAGTGTGCTCCCTGAATTAGTTATGATGTCACTGACACCTCAAAATGGGCATTTTTCTGTCCTGATTTAGGTGTCAATGACATCATCATCTGCTACAGTGGAAACAAACCCCTAAAATTTAAGCCTGGGTACATAAATTGAGGAATATCTATTTTCTGAACTATTTTAGTTCAAAATGTAATATTTAGCCTAGGCACAGATTCTTTTAATGATTTGGGATCACAAATGTTCTTTGTATGAGAGAATTGCTGTTGTCCTTTAAGAGAAAAGGAAAAAAACAGGCAAGTTTATAAAATGGTTTTATAGATCTGAAAACAAGAACTGCTCCTTAAGTAAATATGAGTTCAGTTGGTTGTAGAAAATGCTAGCTGCCTATAGGGCAGGCTAATCCAATTTACTTCATTCCATTTTGTCAAGGAAATATGAACCAAAATTTCCTAAAAATCTTTAAAATTTAAAACTGTGACTTCTCAAACAAGTGGAGCTGTGTCACAACAAAATGCTCAAAAAAGAATGACTGAATTCTCTCTCATGGAAGTTTTATTTTCAAAATGCACTCAGTTTAAGCCTAACCCAACCTCTCACCTTGATGTGACCATTATAGCTTTGGAAAAATCCTAAACTGATTTTAAATAAGTAATCATGTTAACAGCGGTGCTAACTTGTCACATTAATGGGCTAAATTAAAGCTATTTATTTGGCACACTTTCCTTACAGATTTTTTGCAGAAATATTTAGTTCATCTTTAGTTCAGCTGCCTCCAAGACACAATCTAGTACCCACTGACCCCAATAAAAAATCAAACCCAACATAACTAGATGATGCCAGTTTAAGATGTGGCCACCTCCGAGGTTTTGTCACCAATGGAGCAAGTAGCCCCCATCAGAATCAGGATTCTAGATTTGTAAAGCAGCTATTTTCATCTGTGGCAGCAAAACTGTAAAACCCAAGCACTTTTTCATTCTCAGATGACCTAAACAGGACTTTGGTAGTTTAAGTATAAAAATGTGCGCTTCCATTTCATGTGACAGGGCTATTACATCTGCTTTGATCACAGAGTTCTGAAAGCATATTTAAGGAAATGAAAGACAATTCCATAATGTTCAGTAGAATACGTAGTGAACTGGATACTATCTCCACATGGATGCTCCTGTTGTTTCTCTTGGTTCCTGTGCTCACACTGTTACTTTATCCAAGAATAGTTTAGTGTAGCGTATGTTTGTAAACCTCTCTCAGGGTGAAACCCAGCAACCAGATGGATAAAGAGTCAAGTTTATAAGAGGGAAATGTGCATTAAAATCCTGTGAGATAAAGCTTGGAAGTGAACCTTGGTTGCAGATTTCTTCAGTCAGTGTTCAGATCACAGTGTTGCAGTATAAATGGAACGTGGGAGTACTGAGAGTCCTCCTTCAGCTATTCTAAAGAAGTATAGAAAGTGCTACTGTGTTTTATGGTGACTGTTCCTTATTGCTATGCTTTAGGGATGACTTTATGCAATGTATTTTAAGAACCCCTCAAGGAATTCAGTAGAGGATGCCTGGATGCCAGGCAGGCTGAAGTGTGAATATAGAAGTGAGCAGCTCAGCTTTGCTTGTTAAAAATGAGGCATTTTCTGTGTATAGACAGAATAAATGTTTTTAAATGCATAGGCATTTTGCAAATTACCAGCTATGATGCTTCATGGAGTAACTCAAGGTGATTTTTAAGAATCCAAGTATTGCATGCAGTTATCTGCATTTCTACCTATGTCCCTCTTTAAGCCTCCAAGTCCTTATATGAATGAGGCACCACCACTGGTTGAAAACAAACCTCATTTTTGACAATACTTATTTTAACTTGGTGCAAAGTGACACCTACTGTCCCTCTATATTTGTATTATTATCTGGAATTTATTTGTAGTGGGTTTATTTTTGTTTAACAGTAAAGCCTATACTTAGGTAGTAGCATCTTGAAAACAAAAAATAAAAACAAGACCATCTCTAAAACATCTGTGTACATTAGCTGTTAGTATTACCATTGCTCATGGATATCCTCACAGCAACTGCGTGCCTTAAAGGTTCTGGAAGTTGATTGATTGTTCCCAAAGTACTACATAGTTTTAGTTGATTAACCACACATATTTTTCGCCAATATGTCTGGCTACCTTTAGAAGTTAGTGTGTTGCTGGCCATATTACAGAAACAGATTTTTCAAGGATTGGAATCAGATTTGGCAGTAAAGGGTTCAGTTGCAAATTCATAGGTGATCTTAAAATTTCATTTGACATAAAAGAAAAACTCTTTGCAATGGAAAAATAAGAGCCTGGATTCTATTTAAAATGACATCTCCCCTTGCAACTATTTTTTTATTTTTTTAAACTTTAACATAAGCCCTCTCAGGGCAGAGCTTGATGAAATTTCTGGTATTTTCCCTGTTCATTTGAGATTGTCTTCCTAGGAATGAAGTAACATCCTGTCTTTTTATACACAGAAAAATATCTGTTCAAAATGTCTTCTCATTAAAAGGTCTTTTGTCCTTTCCTTTGGCTTCTTCAGTTTTTAATGAGTTGTTTATATATCTCAGTGGTTTGAAAAGACAGATGTACTTTATGTAATCTTCCATGTAAGTTTTTTTCATTTTGCTTATAAATTACTTTTCCATATTTTAAGATGCAGTTATGTTTTCATGGAGAAATCACCAAAAAAAATTGTGAACAGTCATTTGTTGCCTATCATGAACTTCCATATAAAGTGGGTATAAATTGCAGTAGGCAATAAAATCCCAATTTATAAATAAGCCACAAATTTATTGTAGTAATAACAATTAAAACTGTGTTCTATTTGTATTCTAAGACTGTAATATATGAGTTTCATTTGGGTAACAGTTAGTTAACAGCATGCGCTCCGCTTTGCTCAAAGGACAACTCTATGTTCTAAAGTTGGATACCCCATGCTGTAGCTTTAGAGACAGTGATGAAGGGGCTTTTCATAGTGAAGGGCTTCCACAGCCTACCAGTAACGTCTGTAACTTATGTGTTATAAACTTGTAAGGAGCAGTGAATGACAGAGATGCCAAAACTGTGAACCTTGTAATGGAATAACAATACTTTAAGCTCATATTCCAGGCCATATATCATAGATTTCTGCGTTCTGAAGCAAAAGCTTTACCAAAATGATGTACCATTTTTCCATCTTTATAAACGTTTCTTTAATTTACTGTCAGATGAACTTTTAACTCTTCTAAGCTTGAACCCACTTCAAGCACAGAGCTGTAACTGCATCTTGAGCCCTAGTCTTCAAGAAAATAAAAGACAAAACAATTGTTTTGGTGCTTTAAACAGATATGCAGATGTAAAAGCTGTGTGACCTGTGACAGAGATCCCAAATCTGACTTTCAAATCACTCAGTGTTACTTGGTATTTAATCAGCGAAGCAGCATTTCATGCCAAAGGAAGATCTGTACTGTGGCTTGGTATGGAAGTGGTATCCATAAATATCCTAAGCATAAGGAATGTATACATTCTCCTAGTTGGAAAAATCTAAATGATGTCTATGAAGCTCTCAATGTAAAACACAAAGCAAACCAAGTACAGACTTGTTATTTGCATTCTCTCTTGTGTCTGCGGTTAGAAGTTGTGAGATGGTTGTACTTTCGTTGATTCTTCCTCTGTTCATATGCTCCTGTTTGCATTATTGCTTTTAAATCAGACATAGTCACATAACTCAGCCATAGCTGGCAGTGCTTATGTCTGCATATGGCTCAAGTACTATTTAGGTTTCACCATCATCCTCAACACAGTTTTATGTTATCAGGCAAATCAAAAGTCATGCTTTCTAGAACTGCAGAGCTGGTGAATCTATTGGCCGGGTGCAATGATCAAGGCCAGGTTGGACATAGCCTTGAGTGGCATGGTTTAGTGGGAGGTGTCCCTGCCCATGGCAGGGAGGTTGGAACTAGATGATCTTAAGGTCCTTTCCAGCCCTCACTATTCTATAATTCCATGATTTACCATCAAGTTACAGGAAAGAAAGAGAAGGGAGGGGAAGTGAAAGGAAGGCAAGGGAAGGCAAAGAAAAATAGGTAAAAATAAGAACAAAGGAAAAAAAAAAGCAGAAGAGAGTTTAGATTATCTAATTGGGGGTTGGATTTATCCAGGTGCTCTTTTTATTAAGTTTAAGATGATATAATTTTCTGAAAACTTTTCTCAATTATCCCATTGTGTTGATTTCAATAAAGGAGCTGGATTTCATCCAGTGGACTACAGTATCCAATACACATAAGCAGAACTAATATACACACAAATAAATTATAGAAGTCTACAGTTACTATACATTTATAAAAACATTTTTACTTAACGAAATTGTTTTCCGTTAGAACAACTCTCTTGTGCTCATGTTTTCTGGAAGTAATCCCAAGCTTTCAAACCATCACCTAGCCATAAGGAAGCTGTTGAGAAAAAGAGCCATGCAGTGGCCTATGCTATAGTGAGATAAGTTCTAATATCACTGCCATGTTATAAAAGCATCTAATGAAAAGATCACATTGTATGAAGCCAAAAGATTTCTTTGATTCTCTGGTTAATGTATTAAAAGATAAAAGATATATTGATATATCCTAAATGCTACATGAAATACCTTGTACAGTTCTGTCCTTTTTTTACAGTTCAGAATATGCTGAGCACATATGAGATTTCATATAGATACTATTAAACTAGCAAAGTGCTATCGTTTTAATGTGTACCTACTGTATTATTTTTATTGACAAGGAGACATAGAGGTCAGCTTCTGCTCTTGACTGTTCAGTTTTTCTATGGTCATCAATACATTAGTGTATCCTGCAGATCTTTGTTCTCTGTTTACTAGTGATAATGAAGAATGTTCATCAAATTTCAAATAAAATATGATAAAGCATAATGGTAGTGATCTTTTCTTTATTTCTACTGTAATTGTGAGAAATGGACAAATTTAATAAAGTAGTTTTGCAGAGGAGCAGTTTGCAACTTCATATGAAAATTTCAGTTTTCCTCACTCAGATTTTAAGTGATTTTTAAAAGAAAAATATGTATTTGAATCCTGCTGTATGACTCCTATTCACTGAAATGGTCCCCAGGGCTAAGCCTGCATGATCAGTATAGCTTGGGGTGGGAAAACCACCTGGAGGAAACTGGGCCAGCTCTCTTAGCAGAGGTTGGAGCTCTTTAAAGCCACACATTAAGTTCACAGTTCTTAATTGAAACTTATTTCCAAAGGGCTGTCATAGGGAAGAGAAGTAGAAATACAGTTTCCCCTACTGCTCATGTCTCCACAGCCACCACAGATGGTAGCAAGTTTCTCAGCTTCTAATCCTGATTGTCCAAATGTGGTCCTACTCTTGCCCTCAAGCCATGCAGTCACGACAGTGTGGCATGGTGCCTGAATTGTTAACCTCTGTCATAGTGAGAAGATAAAGTACAGAAGTAATGCAGAATTCTTTTTACTCACCTATCACTGAGGACATATACCTGAGCTGCTTTAGCTTGCTTATGAGAAAATGTGAAATGAGTGCCTGGTTTTGTTTTTTGTTTCTGTTTGTTCTTGGTTTTGTTTCTTTGCTTTTAATATCTTAATGACAGAGTCAAAGTTTTGGATTGCTGATATTTTTGGTGGTGGCAGGGTTGTTGCCTCTAAAGATCTGAGGAACAAAGCTGAAAAAGTATCAAACCATGACTTCCAGGAATTTTGGGGACAGAATTTGGAAGGATATTGGACTTCAAATGTGAATTATACTGTACAATATAGTGAATGCATTACTTTTTAAAACATGGAAGATTCAGGAACAGATTCCTTGGAGACCACTAGAGCTGTACAATCATATAAAGATGTGTTATTGACTGCTATTGACTACTATACTTGGTCATATGCTAATAAGACTCTGTGTATTTTAAAGCACATTTATAGTTTAATTTATGACCAATTGCACTAACTTGTATGGTATTTAAAGGTGTCACAGACAGTTTGGATGTAATCCAAAAAGCAAGCAATGTTTTCTTCTTTCTCTAAGAATCAAGCAATGCACTTTTCTTTCCTTGATGAAAGATCCTTCCACAGCAGGCTGAGCTGCCTCGCAAAATATATATATGTCTGAAATATAAGAAGCTTGCACTGACAAAAGAAAAGCCAAAAATAAAATAAAGGCAGCTAGCTTGATGACAAGCTGGCATGTTCAAATTTGAGGCTCAAATTCAGTGTGAATCACAACCATGTGAATCTTACTCTGTTTCGGAATTGAGCAGAGCTCAGATCTTGCAAGCAGAGCAATTCTGTCCTGATTTACACATGTGTGTAGACCTACTCCAATCCATGGGATTGCTTGCTCATGTGTGGAGCTACATGTGGACTAGATTATCTGGTTAATGCCCTGGAAAAACTTTCTCACTCTTTTTCTAATGACTTACCATCATGAGACTTCCGTTTTTTGGAAAGGCTACCAACAGGAAGGACTGTTGGGTATCATGGTAAATAGTTCTTATGAAAAGAAAAGCTGGATAGACTTTTCAGCAACACTACCAGCACTATTTTTACAACTGTTTAAAAATGCACATTTTTTTCTAAGGATTTGAGAGAAGGGTTTCATTAGAAACAGGGCATCCATGGTTTCAATGTCTTACTGCATTGGGAGTTGAGGAGAGTAGGGGCAAGGAGAGGGAAAGGTAGGAACATACTGTAATAATAAAACCATACAATAGTATTACACATTGAGTTTAACATTAAATAAAGATTGCCTGCATTCCTACCTGCTAATGCTTAGCCTGGTGTTTGTTACACTTCCAAGCGTGAAGGAAAAGCCACAAACATTTATCATGATTGTCAGTAGAGCCCCCTTCCGCACCTCTCCCATACTCTCCACTCCTTTCTCTGCATTTTGGAGCTGTCAACATACATGCTTGCTCAGGCCCCTATTTCAGGCCATTAGTGCAATACGGGATTGTTTTACATGGCCTGCTTAAGAAGCAGCAGCTTGATTTGAGTAGGCAGGGAAGGGCTTTTAGGAGCTGGCAGCATTCAAAGTATCCTCCCTGAGGCTCCAACCTGTTGAATTACCCCAGCCTGAGCCCTTTGCGTGCAGCAGCCTCTACCAAGCACTGCTATTTTGGGGAATGCCACTCTCCTGTGTTGAGCAGTGTGCTGCAGTGGACCTGAGCTGCAGGAGCTACTCAGCACTGGAGTCACGGGTCTCTTTTTGTTCCTAACTGAGGAACATGACCCCCTTCTTTTGTCTCCTAGCAAATTCTTAATGAGATTATTTTGTATTTATGTCTTCCTACCATGTTCTTTCTCTTTTTTCTTTGGATTCAGTCCCTTTTCTTTGTCTTACTTTGTTGCTCTTACGGATTATCAAGGTTTGTTCAGTGACCATTCTTACATTTTCCTACATTTTGTCATATACTTAAATATATAGTACAGTTCTTTCAGAGTCTATCAGCAGGGGGAGTGCTTTAGGAATAAAATTATTAATCCTCATTGTTCTTAACCCAAATACCTGGCATTTATAAAGAGAAAGTACCTTTTAGCTGTCTGAAAATACTACACTGAAGAATGTGGGTTTTTATGTGATGTGGGCACAAATGAGGTGGGTACAGAAGTCCTCTGGAGGGAAAGGAGAGGTCTGTGGAAAGGATCTTTGGATAATCTGGGGTTGATGAGGACCTCACCTGAATTCTGCCTTATTGAAATGAAATGCAGAATTAACCCAGTAGTGAAGGTTTGGCTTCACCCATCAGTGAAGCATTTGTCTTATCCATTATTTCTGAGGACTGTACTTTTCCTCAATTCTCTTTCTCTTTCCTAAATTGCAGCCATGAGGACTAGTGGTGTGCCAAAGTGACCCCACGCTCTGGCCGATGGTTGCCCCTAAGCAGCTTGACCAAGCTTTCCAGGTGCTGGCCAGGCATCTCTGCAGTGTTACCCTGTCCTACACTGCTGCAAATGCCCTGACAGGAAGGGTAGCACAGCCACATCAACCCAGCCAAAATCAGGTGTCCAGAATGATGAAGCACGGCTAAGCACTTGTTTTTTGGATCTTCTGCCAGAAAGTCTTTCAAATAAATCCCATAAATCTTCTACTATTTCCTAGAGCAGTACAGTAGATGACACAGAGGTGGCGGCCTCTCCTATTCATGCATTTAAGTTTCCACCTCCAGCAGCTAGAAATGCAATGTAGAAGTTGGTTTCAGACTGAATCCTTTGCAGAACCTTTAAATGAAAGAAAGATATAGTTAACGCTTATCCTGGTTGTGATTTTTGTAATGGAGCTAGGAGAGGAAGCTTGTGGTTAGGATTATAATAAAATGACAGTCTTCAATCATTGTCAACTGCATTCATGGCAAGGCATGAAGGGATTTCCTTTTTTTTATTTTTTTAACCACAGCAGTCCCCCTGAGGAGCCTACATCACAAATCTATTTTTAATTATGGTGATTATTAATAAATTATTTCACTTGCAGTTCTTATATTTGCCATTCTTGGTATTTCATAGCTTTAATTTATGCTACTTCACTGCCATTACTTTGTTTGGCAATTGCACAAGTAAAAAGTGCACCTTCACCCTCCTATGTGCTTTGTGTCATCACCATACAATAGCATGCATTGTCCACATTTTGAAGAAGAAATTCTGATGCAGAAATTGGCTATAAGAGCAGACAGTATTTCAGAGACTAAAATGGGTATCTCCTAGTTACACAAAGGCAACTAACTGAGATATCCTAGGGTTATTAAATAATTTTTTTGTAGCTGTCAATGTTCTTATTTATTTAGGATTCAGGCACTCACTCCTGACTTCTGTTGCAGTTTTCTTTTGATAACTGACTTTAGATTTTATGATTATAGGTACTTTTACGTATGATAGTAACTATGATTTTTTAAGTAATCAGATTGTGATGACACTCTTCCACATACACAAACATGTGCCTTAGATATGAACAATTTTATTTATTATGCACCTCAGCTCAGCTTTCTATAATGTTTTAAAATGTACTGTAGGCTGTTAATCATCTTTGATAGCCCTTTAAACCCTGCAGGTAAACTATGGAACCTATACATGACACCTCCAACTTTGAATGTGATATGTATTGTGGTCTCCCATAAAAGCAAGCTGCTAATTATTGTGGTACAGCTTAAATTCTTTGTCAGGGAGGACTTACAGATATCCATACATTTATACTTCCTCAGTGCTAGTGTTATACAACAGGGGAAATTTCACTATCATTTCCTTTCCCTCTCTGGGAGTTTGTAGGGGTTATCTTCTGTCTGCCTTCATGGACCTCAGTGCGGAAAGAAAATGTTAAAGCCAGCTCAGATTCCCAGAGAAGTCTACTCTGAGACTGCCAACCCACCACAGAAGTTTGGTTCAGATTAAATGGATTCATTTTATGCAGATCTGTCTATTACAAAACTTTCCCAGATGCTGTAAAATGATATCATTATGCTTCTTATATTGAGCTTATGAAAAAAAAGAGTTGTACCATTTTCCATGCAGATTTGTCCAGCATGGCTACTGAGGCTTCTCTCTATTCCTATTTATATACATAAATCATGTGCTTTTTCTGAAGTCTGGTTCTTAATCCCTTCCAGGGACCATTTGTATTCAGTAAGACTACAATGAGACTTCCTCCAGAGGTATAAGAGGCTTGATAATCAGAAATGAAGTGGTATGGGCAAAATAATATTTTGCACCTTGCTGCACCTTCCTTCCCTCTAAATCCAACCCAGGCTTATGCATTCATGTTCATATCACTTTTAAAGGAGATGCAGAATGAGACAGACACAAGTCTGTCCCTTTGTAATCGGCATTGGTAGTGCTGCACCTCAAATACTGCATTCATTTTGGGGTCCCTTACTACAAGAAAGACATTGAGGTGCTGAACCATGTCTAAAGAAGGGCAATGAAACCAATGAAGGGTATAGAGCATAAGTCCTATGCGGAGCATCTGAGGCAGCTAGGGTTGTTTACCCTGGAGAAGAGAAGGATCGGGGGAGACCATATCACTCTCTACAACTACCTGAAAGAAGGTTGTAGTGAAGTGAGGGTCTATCCTCCCAAGTAACAAGTGATAAGACAAGAGGAAGTGGCCTCGAGCTGCACCAGGGAGGTTTAGATTGGGCATTAAGAAAAATCTCTTTACTGAAAGCATTGTCAGGCGTTGGAACAGGCTGCTCAGGGGAGTGGTGGAGTCACCATCTCAAAAGTATTTAAAAGATGCATAGATGTGGTGCTTAGGCCCATGGTTTAGTGGTGGAGTTGGCAGTGCTGGGTTGATGGTTGGACTTAATCTTACAGGTCTTTTCCAACTTAAATTATTCTGTGGTTCTATGATTCTAAATGTCTTTTTGTGGCATTTCTAGACTAAGCGCGTTGTGAAACTGAGTCATAGAGACAATTCTGATGTCAGTGTCAGAACATTGCTGTTGGCATGAAATAGACATACACATTTAGAAAGGTTTTGAAAATCATTTCATCTTGCTCCCTTGTCCCTATTTCCTTTCTGACTTTCTTTTATCTTGTTTTCATTTTACTCCTAATGCAACATTATTTCTTCTCCATATTTTTCCTGATGTCTCACCCTGCTTTGGAAGATCACTTCTTTCTAAGCTAAAGAATGATATTCTGATCACATGGAAATAAACGAAGTAGTGTCCCAAACTAGTGAAGAAAAGCCTTAATTTCTCATATTGCTTTCAAAAATGTCTGTTTTATTGTCTCAATGCTGATAGCATTGAAAGCTAAAAGTTAAAAAAAAAGAAAAAGATAGTTGCTCAAGAGGACCAAACCTCTTCCCTTCATATATAATAGGGAGGTCAATGTAAGGTGTCCAGCCCTTGTGGAACAACACAACTATAATCTGTGTGGAGGCCACGCAGAAATATGGAAGTCATTTTCAAATCAGCTATACCTTTAGTGAAATTCTGCAGGCATTAAGTCAAGGAATTAACTGACTGAATGTTCAGAACCTAAGTTTAGCCTAAACAGCATGGGGAGGCCACTCCTGGTACAGCCAGTCTAGCAGTATGGAAGTAGTGGTCATGTCTGGAAAGTCTGGGGCCACTGTCTCTGGTATGTGTCTGCCTGTTGGTTGTGTATCACAGTTACCTTTGCCCAGGCAAGCATAGTGAATTTCATTCCCCTGCAGGAGTATTGAATATTATCAGTTTAAACATGGTTTTATGGTTAATAAGTACTCTTCACGCTGCTGGTAAGGGCCCCCCAGGGTCTAACAAAGATCATTCTTTGTTTTAAAAGAATCTCATAAAAGTAGATTAGTTGCTCTGATCACATAGACAGATGTGTGCAGCCCAAATGCTCCCTACCCCCTGCAGCCTGCAGAGTGCACTTAAGGAGTTTGATAATATGAACCTCGCTAATCATCAAGGTGTCAGTTCAGGTCACATTGCCACAGACTGAACAAAGCATCCCTCCATTAAATATGCGATGCAGTCTTGTCATGCTCTGAAGTACAAAAGAGCCACACTGCTCTACAACAGTGGATGCAGAAAGCTAACCCTTAAAAGCCACCATGCCTTTTAGGGCAGCAATGAGGGAGCCTCAGTGTCTCCAAGGGTGAAGCCCTTTATCTCTATTTGTTCTATCCCCTTTCCTGAAATATTCAAATTAGATGCTCCTTTGCAAGTTTGAGCTTTCATTTTTAATTTGTACCATTTAGAAATGCATGCAGCTTTCAAAGCAAAACACATTGTGGTTCTGGAAATCACATGCTGTGTGTTAGGCATCAAACAGCCCAGAGGACTCTACTTAAGTGGAGTCCACTCATGTATTTTCCCCATTTTCCTATAATTCCACTGAGTGCCTGACCCTTTTGGTTTACTTTCCCACAGTCCTCACAGAAAATTTGCCAGTCAGAACTGCTAAGTCCCTGGTTCACCTCCTACAGCTCTTCAATGCCTAAACCTCCCCAGCTGAGATCAGTGATTCACCACCTACAAAAGTCTTCTGTTAGCTTTCTGCTTACAAGCATATAAGTTCATCTCTGCCTGCCTGCTAAACCTGATGCTACCCATACCCCTAAACATACAGCTCCCCTCTCAGCTATAAACTGCCCAAGAATACTCTCCCTACTGCCAGCTCTTCAGTCCTTCTTTCCCCATCCACACACAACTATCCTTTCCTCTTTGCTCTCTATTTGACTACAGGAGTCTGATAGATGCTAGCCTTTGTTTTCAATCCTAAGCAGATTTATGTAGCCACCAGTTGTTTCTCTACTGTTCTTGCCATCAGCTCTCATTTTAACTTTCCTCTTTCAGTGATAACCTCAAGAAAGGTTTGTGCACGGACAGTGACAAGCGGACATTGGTTGGTGTTTTAAAAATATCTCAGAAAATATTGTTCTCTGAAGTGGCTCTTCCCTTTTCAGACACTCTGCTACGTTTGTGTGGCTGCTTTTGAGCTGAGATGTGTAGGAGACGGTCCCTTTCTTATTTTCTGTAATATTTTATACAGATTCGGTATGCGGCTCGGAAAGTGGTGACAGTTAATCCTTTTCTAATACACCAAGGCCACTACAAGGAATGCTCTGCTCATTGTTAGGCAGACACCTGGGCTGAACTCAGCAAGGCGTTAGGCTAAAAATGCTCACCAACACATCTGCTTTATTCATCTCTTGTGGAGGGAAGGAGAGGCAGGAGTTGTAGGGCAGAAAAATGATTAAATTATTAAAATTAAACCCAACACCTCAAATTATTATTTTAAATTATTTGTGTTGATGCGAATGTATAAGATTAGATGATTATCAGGAATCACAGCACCAAAAAAGCAGTGATGCATGAGATGAAAAATGCTTTCTAATACACAGATACTCCTGCTGCAGTGCTGTATGCAGCAGAGAGACACCCAAGTTTCGGCTTAAAAAGCTGAGCCAGAAAGTGTTTTATTCCTTTCACTGCTCTGTTCGTCAGCAGGCAATGGAGTACTTTCTCCAACCTGGAGCTCATTTAGAAACAGACAGAGCTGGTTTTTGACTTCCATGTCAATTCAGATGTCTAAAAAAATCTCTTCCAAATGTGGTCCTCTTAAAAATAAGAAAGTCCATTTAAAAACAACAGAAAGAAGTTTTAAATCCACATAATGAAAGAAAACCTAAAAGAGCAGTGCTAGAAATTGGTGTGTTTTTTCTGACTTGAAGACAAAATACATTTTAAAGGCAAACTAGAGTAAACTGTTATGATACATAAGAGCAAGGAAATGAGGAATATTTGGCATGTGCCATCTTACTCCTGTGAGTACTCACTTGGTTGTATTCAATTCACATTTTATAGAAAGTTCTCTGTATGATGCTGTTGCCAAGCTCAATGATTTGCTCCCCTGAGACCCTACGTTATGGAAAGTATACGGTGTGTAGTGAAGTAGACAGTGATATCAATGAGAGTTCTTCAAACCTGTAATCCTTGATATTCCACTTCACACACAAGAACCTTTTGGCAGCTAGGAAAACTGATGAAAGTTGCTGCTGATCAAATCTCCTAATATCATTCCCTAAAGTATCTCACCTGCAAGACAGGCTTTATAAGGCAACGTTTTAGGAAGCTCATGAGAATTTGCTCTCAAGTAATCAATCTCAAGCTCTCAAGTAAACCAGGTGGATTTCCACAGGCTTTGGATCAGCCTGTTCACCAGATAGAAAGGACCTTTTATACATGTACATTTTTATGGTTGATCAGAATCTTGACCTGACTACTTAATATCATGGTGCTAGACAACATGCCTATGTTGGCTCCTCTGGACACCTCCAGCTCTGGCGACAGCTCATATTTTCTTATCTCGTACACCAAAACACAGAGAGAAGAAAATTAATGGCTTATAGAAATCCTTATCCGGCTTTACATCAAAAGGTAATTTAGGGCAGAATCTCTTTCTTTTTTTGTCATTTTAATTCCTGTGCAAGTGTCTCAGAACATGATTTTAAAGATTTATTGTACTCATTGGTGTTCTTTTATTGAATCTATATCAAGCACTCATACAAGTATCAATTTATGATAGTAGCTTCAATGTTGTGTAATTGATGTAAAATTCTCCATCTTATTTTCTTGTGACTTATTGCAAAAATCACAAGAATTGGGGGAATTAAAAATAATGATTGTCAAATGTCTGTTTGGAAAATAGATTAAACTCTTTAAACAAGATGGTTTTGAATCAGAACTTTGCAATAAAATGCAGTTCTACCATTTAAAAGACTTGTAAATATAGGCCTTAGCTTACTTCTCCCCATTGTGTACTATAAAGGAGTTAAAAATACAGAGGCAGCAACATAAGCTAGGAGAACATGGGGCTTTACTTGAGGCTGCCATAGTATTTGTGATCGAGACTATTAGGAGTAGCCCTTAATGATTTCTTACAATGAGATTGCAAAACAGCAATGAGAGTTGTGCTGGGTGGCATCAAAACTCCATCCATGTACTGTAAAAGAAGCCATGCAGTGGAGATATTTCTCCCTAAACTTGAGCAGAAAGTAATGCCCAGATTATACCCTAAGGTGTAAAGGATTTCCCCTTTATAAAAGTTCTATCTTATCTAATGTAACTGTATCAATTACATATGCTTTTCTTACTAAACTGTACATCCACTTTTGAAGCTTATTTAATTTTTTACTTGTTCTATTAAAATATTTTTGAATAATTTTTTGTTTCATTCAGGTCTTCATTTCAAAGGTAACAACTTTCACTTTGCACTTTTGTTCCCATGAAACTCTTAGTGACATTTTTTGGGGAAAACCCCGCTATTTTCTATGTTTTATCTCAATGTTTCATTTATCATCTTGTGGATACCCCAATCTTTTAAAATATATTAATCCAACTCTCTCTAAGAAAAAAAATCTGTAAAGTAAAATATCTGAAAGTTGGTGCTTTGTCATTTCTTCACGCGATTCTTTTCAGTGAAAGAAATAGGGGAAGAGACAGTGTGCTTCATCACACGTTCTTTTACCATTAGCACAGTAATGTTTTGTGAGGCAGAGTAACAGAGAAATAAAGCACCAGCTCTACTCCCACTGAACAGAATGATAAAACTATTTGTGCTGGAAGGATTATTCTTTTTCTCTTTTGGCACCTTTTAATTTCACAGCATGTCTCCTTGTGTTGTGCCATCTTGAGAGTAGATACATAGGTTTTTCTGATTTACTTCTCTACCTTATTCATTGTATTGTAAATCTTTAGTGTGAATCCTCTCAGGCAGTCATAAACTTTAGTCTCTTGTTACACAAAACTGTTTCTGTATTTGTACTTGTCTTTGCTTGCCACTTATAACCATTGCCTACTTGTTAGATCCTTTTCGAAGTGGGATGTCCAAAACTGGCTGTGATTTTAAAAAAGGATTTTAGACTTCAGTGACTGTGCCAAAGCTCAAAAAGGCTATTGTGGGCAACAGTTTCCTTCTGTGTTATCTCCCAAGCCATGTAAAAGTGTCAAAAGTGGTGTGATGGGAAGCACGCTTACGGCAATTTGCTAGTGGCAGTGTATCATATGCC
Organism: Forpus xanthops; assembly: GCA_032466535.1. Taxonomy (NCBI): domain Eukaryota; kingdom Metazoa; phylum Chordata; class Aves; order Psittaciformes; family Psittacidae; genus Forpus; species Forpus xanthops. The sequence continues at coordinate 32,734 of JASSUY010037796.1, read as the reverse complement.
TTTGGATACTGATATTAGCCCCAGTGGTAGTATAATGCCTTCTAAATATTTTCTCTCAAGGAATCTTCTCCCTTACCCTGAATGTAAGAGCTCAGTGATACAGATGGTTCACCATGAACAGAATGGGAAGTCAGTTTCTATGGACAGTATACATTTGTCAGTGAGGGCTAAGAGCTGTCATTAGAGCAACATTTGGACACAACAGCTAAAGGGTACTTGGTTACGGTAACTCTTTCCTCTTGCTGTGACATAACAAAGGCATATTGGAAATGGATCCAATACCCTTGTTACATCCTTTGGACTTCACTATATACAAAAGCCTCCCTCAATTTTAGGAAAGAAATAGCAATCTTTTTTTGCAATTGTTCAGATCTGGGACTACAAAAGAAATCCAACAGAAAAATAATATTTTGAAAGCATTTTCAAAAATAAGTTCATCTCACAGCACTTTTCTGTCACATTTTCTCTCCTGCATGTCGTGGTGATGAGAGAGTGGTGAGTTGCATTGCGATGGCTGGTTGTCATTGCCAGGATGGCTCTCATTCTTTTTATATAGGGAGATCAGGAGTATATCCAGACTCTTACAGCTGTCAAATACTGATCTCCAACTTAGAAGGTTACTTTAGGCTGGGTCCCTTTCTGTCATCATTAGCAGCTCTCTGTGCGGAGCTTTCTGGCCAGCAAGAGTTTTGTGCAAGGGCTTTTTCAGTGTTCTCTTTTTTTCCATACCAAAATGGGCTCCAAAGAGCAGATCATTCTGAATAGCATGCTCTGCTGTTCTTCTTCTGGCAAGAAAAGGTCAAAACTGCAATGAGATTTATAGGAGTAGAATCTTGCATGCGTGGGAACATGAAGGAGTTGGAGGTGTGCCTCCAATAGAAGCTTAGATGGATAGAATGCGTCTCCAAGATCTGGGATTTCGTGTTTCAAAGACAAGAAACCAGTTGCATGTACATGCTATATGGGTTCAAATTTTGAAGCTACTTTTGAAAACAAGGCCCCTGACAATATTAATTACTTGTATATAATCCTTGAAATTGTATTGGTGGTAGGAGTTTTAACACTACTCACACAACTTAATAGAACTACAATACTAACGCTCTTTTACTGTTTTTGAACTATTACTGTATTTTAAGAGGTATGATACATTTTAAAAAGTCACTGGAAACATGCAAGTCAAATAAAGCAGTATGGTGCTTAACACTGAAGAAACAGCATCTAGGAAGAATAAAAGAGATAATTTTTCCATTATATATTAATTTCATAACTATATAATTTTTAACCTTTCATCAATATTTCCTTTTACCTCTTGAATTTAAAATAGTTTTTGATTTTGAATGTATCTGAAGTATAAAGGAGAAAACAGAAAGTGGACATGTACAAATGGCAATCAACATAATCTTCAACAATATCCTTTTTCATTAGTTCACAAAACCATTAAAAGCACATTGCAAAATTCCCATTCTAAGCTGCCATGTTGGCACAGTTCACTGGCTCTTTTAAACCACAGCAAATCCAATAAGTTATTGCATCTTGATACTCTTCATTAGCGAACACCAGCAGTCTGATCCTGTCCAGTGGATCTTCTAAATATTGCTAAGCCACTTTTACATGCAGCAAAGGGAATGTGGGGTGGTCCACTCATAAGG
>JASSUY010037796.1:18298-30985 GCA_032466535.1 Forpus xanthops | reverse complement strand
CTCATAAGGCTTATACATACAATGCTGCAGATTCAGGTAGTGGTTGTCACATGGCAATAAAAAAGCAGCAATAAAGCTGGATATTTAGAGACACTAAAAATCATATTTTAACAGGTGTTTTGACTTTTTTGTATCAAATGGCTAATGATATTTGGAGTGATGACATTACAGCCATAACAATCATTACTGAGCTCAGTTGAAAACAAAAAAAAACAGGTCATATGTCTCCAAGCTTGTTTCTACCTATTCAAACACCCTTTGGAGACTATCTTTTTCTCACTGCTTGAGCCTTATCATCAGGAAATGATAATTAACTTGCCTTAATATAGACTTTTAGTAGAATCACCAAGAAATTATTTATCCTGTTGCAATTACTGTCATTCCTACTGGAATTTGGATTTTAATAGCATGGTCCCAGAGCTGAGAGTAAAACCATGGCTCACAGGCTGTGAAGTCTTGCAGGGTGTGTAGTTTAGGCTAATAGAATGGACACCAGCTTAATGCTTTTTGACAGCCTCCAAACACTTGCAGTTCCTCATTAAAGCACTGTGAACAGCACATGTAAACAATCCTGCAACCTTTGTCACTTCTTAGGCAGTTCTGTTATGACAAGATAATTTTACAAGCTTTCATTCCTTTAAATAATTCCTTCAGTGAAGATTTAATTTTCAAGATTCACCTCCAATGAGTGTCATATACCAACATAATGGATAATTTCTTATATTAAAAAAAAAAAAAAGAGGTATGATTGTATTTGGGGTTATGGCCTGACCAAAACTATTTGGAACCGATATAATTGTTTTTCCAGGCTTTGAATTGCTTTTATCAAGCAATGATGGGTGTGCTCACAATACATCTATGCAGATTTGTCATCAGTTTTAATACATGTGGGCTTTAAAAATGTGTGTCCTTCAAATCTAGGAATGTCTGGAAAAAACACTGTGGCTTCTTCTAAACAGCAAAATAATTGGTGAACTGCGAAATCGAAGTTGTTTCTGCCTACACTCAGTTCATCTTGTGGCAGGGCAACAGCACAATGAGATCAGACAGCGACCTTCTAAAAAAACTCCCCTATGTCATTTATTCTACCCAAAAGAACTTGTATATAAAGATGTTCTTGGTTGCAGAACTCAAACCTTCACAGATTTCACATTATTTTGCCTTAATAATAACAATAGCAATAATAAAAATCTTTCAAATAGAGTCTTAATTGACTCCATTTGTCCTCACAGATTTTTGAAGTGGGTGCCTACTTAACACTCCAGACTGTGACTGACCAGCTGGGTTTTTAGAACTCATCTCGCTTTAAGCTTGTGAGCAGTGATTTTGATTTTAAAATTACTCAAGCTTAAAAAAAAACAAAGGAATTACTTCAGCTATAAGAATATCCTCTTTGAAATCTATTGAATTGGAGGATCAGGAATATATGGTGCAAAATCCCTGTCCCAGAGAGCTTACTAACTTCAGTATTATTTGAGGTTTTATCTACCATTTTCTAAGCAGAATCTGGATCTTCTTACATTAACTTGGATCTATACAATACAATGAGTCCTTATACCAGCTGCCTGTGAAACAAGACCGTTGTATTCTTCCTGTTAAGTCATTTAAGGGTACTATAAACATACAGTCCAGTTTTGAAACTGGGAAGTAGGAGTATAAAATTAACACGGCCTTTTTATGGAAATGGCACTTTTCTCACCTCAAAATCCACATATCTCGGAACAGTTGTTTAGAAAAGAATGACTGTGTGTTCAGAATTATGAATAGAAATGTTTTCACCCTTAGTGTTGAGGTCCCATGCTGCACCATGTGAGAAGCTGATGCTGATGATATATAGCTTTATTCTGCAGGTATGTGCAGGAAAGTATCATATTAGTACAAAAATAACCCAGAAAGTCTTAAAAGAATAGTTGCAGGGTAAAGAGGACCCATCTTATCATTCTCCTTTCTGCTTAAACGCAATGTTTCATAACTACTGAATGAAAGCAACTGGAGTGTATGTTAACAGGCACACAGCTGTGAGCCCCACAGAGCTTTAAAACAGGCCGCATCAGAGCAACTTAACTTTATTTTGGGAGGTTATGGGATAAGTCAGAACCTGATCTCTGTTACAGCTAGATTCCAGAGATATGATCTATTTCAGCAAGGGCTCAGAGCTGCCATATTATTGGAAGTGGGTGAAAATCCACCTGGATTTGGCACTTCAGACATGCCTAATTAGAATTCTTTAGGAGCTGTAATGATTTTTAGAGGACTACAGATAGACACTAATAGTGTAGTGAATTTGTAACATGTCTGTTCCTGGAAATGTCATATGACTTCTCACAAGATTATCGTATCATTTACATGTTCTATACACCTCACAGTTCCAGGAAGAAAATTAAGAAAAGCCAGGTTCCCCTGGCTTTTAGCAGGAAAAGCTTCATTAAATTGCTGAATTTCTGGTTTGGAAAATGAGAAGCAAGAGCCTGTAGATATTCATAGTGGAGGATTGTTAGTGAAAGTTTATCTTGCCAGGCTGAAATTTAGAAATCATTGTTCAGTTTCTATTTCTGCTCTGGACCTTCCATGCAATTGGCTTTCTTAAGCAAGTCATCAGGAACCAGATCCATCTCAGCTAACTACCATCTAGAAGGAGAATTCCCGCTCTAAGCTAGTTGCTTAGGCGCTGTCCTTTGCGGAGGATGGGTGCAGCTTAGTCTCCATCATGAGCAGCAGTTGGGACTTCATACAGATGGTTGGACACAAGCCTTGGGAAAGAAGGAACCACGGGTGAAGAAAAGAAACTGGCTAAGAGCAAGAATAGAAAGTGAAGACTCTGTGTTAGCAATAATGGAAGTTGTGTTACCAATAAGTGATTATAAAGATGCTGTGTTTGCAATAATATGCCATGTCTGCAGTATCGAGGGCCTCACTGGGTTCCTGCAAGTGGTGTCTGACCCTCTGTCTAAAGTCCAAACTACTGCTCGTGACGGAGACTAAGCTGCATCCATCCTCCACAGTCCTTCATCATGCTGCAGCTATAAGACATTTCATTCCACTTTCTAGATTCTGCATAGACTAAACCTCCTTCAGCTGTATGCCTCTGAAATTCTGTTCTGTGTAGGTACTAATTTTCTCCTAGGCTCCTTCCAACACAAACCCTGAGCATGAATGGAGAGCTTTGCCTCAGGGCCCAATCCATGCAAGAGATATGGGCCACACCAGTAACCTCTGCTTTTTTTGTAGATTCATGACTGCAGAAGAGCCTACACCTCTGAGATAGCTAATATTAGATGTGATGAATTCTAACACTGGGGCTCTACAAGCTTCTCACACTGTAAAGTAGGAATAACAATAACCTTTTGTCTGTCTCAAATTATTAACATTCGGTACTGACCTTAAAGTGTCAGAAATGTGCAGTTCTGTGCAACTCCATTAATTTAAAAAAAATTCACCCATCCTCCATTTCAAACACAGAATCATAGAATGGTTGAGGTTGGAAGGCACCTCTGGAGGTCATCTGGTCCACCTTCCCCTCCCAAGCAGGGCCAGCTACAGCTGGCTGCCCAGCACTGTGTCCAGATGGGTTTTGAATACATGAGATTCACTGTTACTCATTTTTCAATCCTGGCTAAACATAATGATTCACTTAATATTGAAGTTACCAAGACTTTTTTAACAGAAGGGAGGGAAAGGAAGGGAAAGGATTTTACTTGCTAAGCATAGCAAGCAGATAGTAGATCAGGATACAGATAATAGACTTGGAAGTCCATGATGCCACTGCTTTGCAAGCTCCTTCATTAGTCCCTGAAACCTCTTTCTATCTGTCATAGCTTCCTTCAAATGAGCAGTCTTTCGTTGCTTTGCTGTTGCAGTGCAGTGAATTAGCCTTTCTCTGACAGTTTTCTGAGGGTAGTTTCAAAATAACTCAGAGGGTAAGAAAGAGCTAGGAAATTTGAGCCAAATTCGCACTGCAGTTTGTTGGTACTCTTCTGGGTGCACTCACAGCGCACTGGCTGCTGGCTTGATCAAATGCAGTACAAACTGCTCTTCACAGCCCATTGCAGTGCAGGTGTCCAAGTTGTAATGTTAATTAAACATAAAGATATCTGTGGAAAGTTTTGTGTTTCTGCTTACTGAACAGGCAAACGCAGGGAAACCTATAGAAATCATCATGCATTTTATGAGATGAGCAAAACTCATTAGCAAAATGCTGAATTACCATGTTTTCCCATGAGAGTTGGTGGGTGAGAGATGCATTGAACAACTGGCAGTTTTATTTTGGGAAGAAGATCGCAGTTTTCTCTGTGTGGTTCAGCATCTAGCAGACAGTTGCAGGGTTTTATTCTCCTAAAATCTATCAAATCTGGGAATCTGGAGTTATACATGTGGCTTTTTCCAAGTCACTCATTCCTGCGACCACAAACCAAATCTAACATTTCTCGCAGGGGGGAGGTGGGGGAGAAAAAGAAAGAGCATACCCACACCACCGCCACTTCACTGCTTTCCCGAGATTCAGATTCCAGTTTGGCCAGTGATGAAATTGGTAGTTCTGCGGAAGGAATGTGGCAATAATGGGCTATGAACACTGTGAATGAATTATGCACTGCAGCACGGGGCTCCTCAGCACATTGCTGTCCAAAACTGTATTTTTATATGGCACATATTTAGAAAATTGAGGAGTGCCTTGGAAAGCTGGGACAGCTGGTGAGCGTGTGCGGGGTGCCGGGGAATGCCAGGGCTCCGCCAGCAGCCTCTGGATGTGCAGGTCTTCAACTTGCCTGCCAGCCCAGAACCCCAGGAACAGTCCCACACTGCCAGTGCCTCTGCAGCCAGACAGATGCTGTGAAAGGCCTGGCATTAAGAGCCTTCTGCAGGATATTAAACCAGCACCCAAACTGGTAAAAAAAATGAATTGTCACTGACATGTTGGCCTGCTTGGAGCCCTCTCTGCTACTCTCTGCAGTCTGGTAACCATTACGCACAAGAGATCAATATTCTCCTCCGCGCTGGAATTTAAGTAATGATTTCCAATAAAACCTATTTCAGACTGTTCTGGCTAGAGGACAGAGACAAGCCACAAAATGTAACGCATGTAAAGCTTTTCTTTTCTTCTTTTTACCTTTTTTTTTTTTTTTTGCTTCCTTTTTTTTTTTAAAAAAAAAAAAAGATTTGAATAATGGAAGCAAGATCTACTGATAAGACACATGCATGTACACAAAAAGAAGGCATTTTGGTCCAGGCCGATCTGCTTAGCTAATGGCTGTAAACTGACACCCATAATGAAATAAAAATGTCTCAGTGCAAGTGGATGGCTGTGCAATTGCTACCAACACCCACCTCAGCAGCCCCACTGATAGGTGCTGGGAGCACACCCTTCCATATCACTTTGTTTACTTCTCCCTGTTTTGCAGCAAATGAAAGATATGCTTCCAAAATGGAATTAAGTAAATACTTTACGATTTTGTGCTGCAGAAAGCCTGACGTCTTTAGACGTGGTGAACAGCTCCAGCTCCCAGTAACTGTAATTGACACTCCAGGGGCTCAGCACTTCTGAAAAATCAGGTTTCTAGTACTGTTCCAGTTCTTTTTTTTTTTCCCCTACTTGAAAGCTTTGTTTTCCTTTTTCTTTCTTCTGGTCTTTGCAAAAGAATTTGAAGGGTGTAAGAAGATGACTGGCACTTGAGGAATGAAATTTCTGATCTATTATCTGTTAGTGAAGGAAATAATTTTCAGAGGTGAGAGAGATAGAGATGTACACATATATCTTCCAAGTTGTCATAGTTTTATATTTTGCCTTTGGCCTCACTGTACTGCCTAGTTTCTTTGTGTCCTGCAGTGCAGACTTCAGACAGAGGAAAGACCCTGTTCAAGTGCACTGAGACTGGACTACTGTGGTTAAAATGGTTTTCCCTAGATCTCCCTCACAGCTTGCAGTTGTCTGATTTCAATCAGTGGCAGTTCTCTGCACATGTCTAGCCATCAATCTTTTCCTGCTCCTGGATGAGTGTGTCACAGCATGGTGCATGTTCCAGTTAAAAAATAGACTGTACTGCAGCTCTCCCTCTTCAGTCATTGATAAGTATTCCTTTGATATTTTTATTAAAAAAGAGAACACATTATGATATATGTTTCTAAAAAGTAAAATAAAGAATAAAAAAGCACACCACCTAAGCCCTGGAGGCTGTAGGAACAGCAGGAACAGCAGGGAGGGAGTTTGGTGTTATGTGGTTATGATGAAGGTAATACTTGATAAGTTGAAGTTTGTGTAAGAGTTGAGCATTTCAATCTTTATTGCTTTCCATCCTGTGCTCCTCCAGCAATAAAAGTCCTCTAGACATTGTATGAGTCTCCAGTGTTCACCTACTTCACACCCCTTCCTTCACCCACATTGAATAACAATTGCTATTTGAAAACAGAGCTGCTTAGATATGGAGGGGGGTTTGAATGAAAAAAAAACAAGCCAAACTTGTCATAGTTCTTCATTATCACCTTTGGACCTTCTGGAAAGGGAAATAAATGTCTGTTTCTCTGTTTTAATTAATCTCTTAGATTACAGACTGGTCTCCTAGACCACCTTTCCTCTGCACGGCTGAGATACATGCTCAGGAGCATCCAGAAGTTGCTCAATAGAAGATGAAGTGACCTGTCTCCACATATGTGTCCTTACCCAAAAGAAAACCCACCTTCCAAAAAGGCTGAAGCTACAGAGGTTCTGCATAATAATTCTGCTTCTGAGAAAGCACTTTTCCATGGCAGAGCTCAAGGCACTTTATAAAAGAAGGTAAGATTATTCTTCTTGTTTTATAAATTGAAAATTCAGACACAAGAAGGAAAAGCAAATTGTGCAAGCAGGCAATTGATTTGGGAGACTATAAAACTCCTTTCTTTCAAGTGTCAGGATTGTATTTAGAAGGTGCTCTACTTAATATCTCACCCAGTAATGAGCTTTTACTGTTCATATATCGAAGCTGATGAGATTCAGCAGTTAAAGAAAGATTGCATAAATGGGCTTGAATCAGTCAGGCTTGAGCCTGTTTTTCATATATGATGTAAACGTCCATTTCATTTCTAATGCCAATAGTTCTAATTTAGAAAGAAAGTGAAAGGGGAAAGCAGCCAGCTGGGAAATAATCACATTTAAGAAAGGTAATTAAAAACTAACCACTTGTGACATAGTTATTTCTTAAGCTAAAATTAATCTCTCACTGCTACATTTTCACATTGTTTCATTTCAGCCATCTGCAGTGAAATCAATTGATTCTCAAATCTCCACATATTTTTAAGAGTCCTTCTCCATGATATTAACTAAAGCCTCTAAATCTGGAAAACTCACCCGAGATCACAGTTCGCTTTCTTATGGAAAACCATGCAATGAAAGCCATAGGAAATAGTTACTGTTAAAGCAGTTCCCATGAATAATTAACTTCAGGATGAAAAATTTGCCACCAGCACTGTTAATTAATGAGAAAGAGTTTTTATGGTCTATTTTTACTTTTTGTCGTGTATTTTATCTACTCAACTCTTTAACACTGAGGACTGGTGAATTTTATTTCTATGCAAAACAACATTAGTCTCCCTTTCCTCTGCAACGCATCTCAAAAAAGTTAATAATAATAAATAAAGATTAAATAGGCACATTTCTAGCATAGATTTGTTGCTAAGTAAGATTGAAGGGTATAGAAGAAGACACAAAAACATTGCGAATGACACCAACATCGATAATTATGAGTAATGATGAAGACATACTAGTACTGCAGAGAAAGCTGGGCTGATTACTAAACCGGCCTCGCCTGTATCAATGCTAAATGCCACATGAGTTGCTTACTTAAGAATGAAAAATATGGATTAGTTCTACAGAGCGATTGACAGTCTTTAGGCACAAAGTAATTCACAAAAGGATTTAGTGGTTTTGCTGTTCAGACAGATGAGCAAGAGCTCCCAGGGCAGCACAGAGGCTGAGACAGCAAATGCAGTCCTGAAAGTATGAACGGAAGCAGACTACTAGGTATAAACAAAGTAGCTTTACTACTATGGATTACTGACAGCTAATAAGATGTCTCTGCCCACTTCTGATGTACACATTTAAATAGGATGTTGACAGTTTGGAAAATATTTGGAAAAGACCTACAAAACACAACTTCAGTAACAGAAGTTATAGTGAAAAGCATCTTAATTTAGTCACTAAACAGTACAGATTAAGAAGTGGTATAATGATGGCCTGAGGATACTTCTCCAGAAAGAAAACTGGAGAATCTGATTTTTTTAACTAAAAAGAAAATTTTATTATGGATGGAAGCATGCAGCTTTTTTAAAGTGAAGCACCTTAACTGCTGAAAAGAAATCTTATCTAAGAATACAATGCATTCTCTCTCCTGTGAAGTCTCTAAATCAAAGTTGGCTGTCTTTCTGAATGCACAGCTACAGTTCAGAAAGCAGCAGTGGATTTCATATTTGGAACACTTAGCAAAATTCTTCAGTCTTCTTATGAAGGAGTTCAGGCTACATGATTATTATCATTCTTCCTGGTCTTAAAAGCTATCAATCATGGACTTAACTTTAAGTCTTGCTCTAAATCATTTTACATTCATTGGACTTCAGTGGAGCCATTTAACATGGTTGAATTTAAGCATGTGCTCAAGTGCTTTGCTGAGTAAAGGGCAACTTATCGTTTTATAAGCAACCCCATGCCAAAGTGCTTCATTGAAATGGTACCACAAGTCTTTATAAGTCTTCAGGGGTGCAAATGAGAAAATTCCTCACGTTTGTTTTTTCATAGTTTTGAGTTCAGAAGCTACTCTTTTGCTCACCATTTTCTCCCTCTACCATGTAAATTGTTTACTGTGCAACAGAGCTATCAAATAGCGTTGTCACTTCCTGGCTTCTTTCCCTGCTCCAGGATTTAAGGACAAGTCTGACTTCCCAAAATTAATTCCAGGTACAGTTGTCTGGACAGGCCATTTCTGTGATAGCAGAAAGAGACACCTTCTGGGAGGCAAGATGTTGCTTTAAGAGACATGATTAGCGCTGCCTACCTGCTTGAACACAGTATTAATAAATACTATGCTACAACTGCAGCTTTTATTAGTGTAAACTATTAGAAAGTGAATCAAATCAAACTGATGCTACATGCCATGATTGTAGAGGACTTTTCAATCAAAATTGTAGTGAACATTTCAAGCGCTAAAGTGACAGTGTTAAGTCTCATTGGTACAGGCTGGTCCTTCATTGTTTCAGTTCAAAGGGAATTCAGAGAATGCATAGTGATGTTTAATGAAAGGACTTCCTGACCTACGAAAACAAAAAAAACACCAAACCAAACCAACAAAACAAACAAAAAAAACACACAAAAAAATCAATCCTGCATTTTTCTCACTTTAAGAGCCATATTTTTATGCAGCATTTATTTAATTTCAGTCTTCACTTTTTAAAGGCAGCAAAACTCACAACTTCTATGATAAATCTTGCTGTGCCTCTTTAAAGGGTAGCTGCCTTTAAAAAAAATAAATGTGGTGAGGTGATTAGTCAAGTCCTGAATTTCATGTTAAAAACAAATAAATCTCCAGTGGAAAGCAGTCAAGTATTTGGTACTGAAAAGACTCACTATAGCACAAAAAATGAAATACAGACTGTGAAATACTGTGGAAAGTGCTTATAAAGTTCATTATCACTTTTTATACTTTCAGCAATTTCAAAAGCCAAAGAGAATGAATATCCTTATATTTTATCTCAGTCTTTCACTTTGCTTTGCAGTTCCTGTCAGGCAACTTGATCTGTAAAGCTGAACTGTAGGGGCATTCCTATTAATTTAGATATTCATCTCAGCTACAGTATGCAGCGTTGATTCCTTGTTAGGCCAAATGGTTAAAGTGAGTATTTGCAGTTTTGATTTACATCTTGCAAATTGTATTATTTATAGCAGTTTTGCCCTAAATTGGCTTGTTAACAGAGTTCAGCAAAAGTTAAAATTACTTAAGCCTAGTGCTAGATCATGCATGCTGTGCAGCGCTGACTTTCGCTTCTGGAGAGCTTGGTTCCATATTTACAGCACAGACCACAAAGAAGTGCAAGCCAGAATTCAACTCCAGCTAAAGTAACTCACAAACATCTCATTAAACACAGTACACACGGAATCAAAAACTGAAAATACAGCTATGCATTTGCATTTTCCAGCTCCCTGTCCAATTTTAGCTCTGAAATGGTTTTCTGCAACAGGCAGTGATGGCATATTGTATCCCTGATACCCAGGTCAAACAGATCCCCAAAAAATGTAAGAGCAGGGGATGACTAGAGTCAAGTACTGCTCAGTAAACATTAAAATTAAGAGTTTCTTTTTAACTAGTATCAACTCAGTGGCCCAGCTTTAAAGCATGGCCCCAGAAGCAACTGAAAGAGAACAAGGGAAGTTGGAAACTGCAAGACTGTAGAGAATTCCTGAAGGGAAAAAGGTTTATGCAAGCTGTTAAAGGGAACGTAGTTAGCTCTAATCTTATTAGGATTTTCATTCAGTCCCAGTCTGACCACTAATTCCTGTGACAGTCTTGTGCTGGGATTTGTCACCAAGATGCTGAATGAGTAACAATTTTCTTAGCACTTACCCATCCTGAAAGGAAGGAAATGAAAGAACGAATACTTTCTATGCCAAACTGCCTGTCTGGAGACACAAAGTAAGACTTCTGCTGTCTTGGATAATTGCATATAATTATGTTTTTCACCTCAACATTTCATTTCAGATTTGGCCATGGGAGAAGATTCCATATTCTATTGCTGCTTGTCTGTAATTAACAGTAATAATAAAATAAAATTTAGAAATATCTCCTCATTCTGGATTCATATTGAACCAGGCTTGATTATTTGAGGCAAAGATAGGATTCTGTTCTTAAAATTATCTATGCTAAGAAAGGAAGACTGGATCATTTCACAGAGTGCTTGCCAATGACTAATTAGACATAAATTACTTTTCTAACCTGATCAATGTGCAATTTCTTATGGGTCTAGTGAGATTAATTACATAGTGACAGATGTAGAGTTGTCTCTTGCAGAATATCCTAGAGGTGAAGTGGAAAAAACATGATCTTGCATAGGAGATTTTTTCTTGCATCTGTAACAGCTGATTACAGGTTTGCATCTTAGCCTTTTCAAGCATATAGAAAAATTCAGCCTTTCTTAGCAGATAATTTCCTTATTTGACCCTAACTTTTTACTGTGGCCTGCAGACCTATCCCCGCACAGAAGGCCACAAAAGCCATATTCTGTGACATTAGACCTTTCTTCCATGGGCATGGCATTTTTATGTCAAGGTCTATGTGTAGCACAAGAATGTAGGGGAGCGTAATACCTTTTTTTCTGAAGGGAATGGCACTTCTTTGGCATACTTTGCACATTACCAAGCTACTGGGTGTACATTCCAAGTAAGTTCAAATGTCAGAGCTACTACATCTAACGGGCCACATTAAAGAGATCCAAAATCAGCCCAGTCGTTTTCTATAAAGAGCAGTAAAAGCTCTCCAACTTAACCTAATAAATTACTGTTATAAAAACAGTTATATGTAATGTGCAGAAGTCTAAGAAAAACTGTTTTAATGGTTATATAAAAAAGAGATTTGCAAATCTGTGAATGTAAGTTAACATTATGCATTTTTCAAGTAAAAGGGAAAAAAGAGGGGCTAAAATTTGCCAAAGTAAAGTGCAGAATAATGGAGTCTCAATTTTCATCCAATTAACTACCTTGAATATAAAAAGACTGTTCTAGAGTGTTCGTTTTAAAAGTTGGGTTAATTTAACTTCGGAAGTTGAGTACTAGGGGTCAGGTGCTGTGCCTGCATTTTCTCTGAAAGTGGGGAGAACAGACAATGATTGAGCAGAGCTCTTGTGAGTAATTCACTGTATACACAAAATTCTGACTATGTTGCAGTCAATGGGGTTTTGGCTATTGGCTTGAATGAGAACAGGATTTCAATCATTTTTTTTAAGTCAAATTAGAGAGAAAGGGAATCTAAGTAATTGCAGGGAAGAAGAAGAAGTTTGGGGGGCTGAGTTTATTTTCAAATCAAGATATAATTCCATTAATAGTTTTGGCCAGAAAATAGGAATTTGTTAAAAAATGTTAAAGCATTCAATTTGCTTCAAACCCCACTTTTTTCTGCTAAATCTGATGAAAGTTAAACTGAAATCAAGTAATGGGCTTATCCATCTGAAGATGATTCACTGAGTTTGTGAAACCTTTGTGTTTACACAATTGATCATTTATTTAATTTCCTGTTTGTCATTTTACCCCAAAATTTCTATTTCAGTTTGACAGAGCCTCCTTGTCTTTCTGGTGCAAGAAGAAAAGGAGTTTTTTTTTCACAAATTTTCATAGAACTCATACGTAATTACATGTGCACCTAGAAATACATTTTTTCAACATACTGTAGAAAACTGCAAAAACTGACTCCTGAAGTCAGATATTTGATTAAGGCAGAATAACAGGTATTCAGTAATAAACCCATGAAATAACGTAAGAAGGAGGTTCAAAATTAATGTGTGTGGCTTAAACCTGAATATGAATAGATAAGTTGTAGTGAAGAGAAGGTGACCTCCTGTCGTGGTTTAAGGCCCTCAAACAGTTCATTCATTCACTCCCCTCTCTTCCCCAGTCCCTGGGGGATGGGGAGGAGAATTGAAAGAATGCAACTCCCACAGGTTGAGATAAGAACAGTTTAG
>JASSUY010037796.1:0-12503 GCA_032466535.1 Forpus xanthops | reverse complement strand
TCCCTGGCAGAGCATGAGACTCAGAAAGTCCTTGGTCAGACAAAACATTACCAAGCAGTAACTGAAAACACTGGTGTGATCAGTGCTGCTTCCAGGCCGAAATTCAAAAACACAATGCTGCACTAGCTACCAAGAAGGAGAAAAATGGCTGCTACTGCTGAACCCATGAAAAGAGTGAAGACCGTCAATGCCTGTCCTGCATGTACAGTTCTACACATACTTGACAAGACGTAAGGAACCAGCTGCAGACCACTTGCACATGGTGAGCAAAAGGAATGATACTGCAGGCCTTCATGGCAGAAGAGGACATGGCCTCAAGGGAGCCAGGGACCCCACATGCAACTGTGATACAAGCTTGGAACACTACTTGTAGAATTGAATATACCTGGGAACAAGAAAGAATTTCTCAGTTTCTAGTACAGTAAAGGATCTGCCCATTCCTGCTGCATCCTGTAAACTCAACTTTTGTAAGCTTCAGAAGGGGTCTTGCACTTCTCTCTCCAAGTTCGTTACAGTTCTACATTATACTCAAAGAAGAAAAAGAAATACCTCGAAGAAACAAACATTTTATCTAATCAAGGAAATACAGAAGATATATGCATTGAGAGACCCCAAATTCATAGAAGCTATATAGAACCTACCCTATACAAATATCATCATATCATACAGAATAAAATTTCTCTTTTTTCTTTGAAGTTAACTGCTATGCTTCAGATTGAAAACAGTAGTTTGATAGTTTGATTTATCCTATGATTAGCTCTGTTTAATAACTTCAACATTATCCATTCTCTGGTCATCTAAGAACTCACTGCAGCAGTTGCTAAATATGCAAATCTTTCAATAATTACACTTTCATTGCCCATGAGAAGTGGTCTCGTAAGGTTTTGAATGAATGCAGTTCTTTGGTGCTGAAAGTATTTTTTAAAATCCAGGAAAAGACTTTTTGTTATCTTTTACTGTGGTAAGGGTTAATACACACTCTAAACATTAAAGTTTAATAGAAACATTTTATCAAAATGTTCATTTTCTGATCTCAGAGGGAGGCTGAAGCCAACCAGAAATTCACAAATGATTTTGTCATCTATCAAAGGTTTATTAGAAAATGTATTTCCCAAAGAAAATCTATTTATCACATATGCTTGACTAATCAGTTAAACAGATATGACTTCAAAGGATACAGAGGTGTAACAACATGTTCACACAGAGCAAGTGACAGAAGTGGGACGTAACACTTGCGAAGTCAAAGAAAGTGGCATAAACTTACGCTACAGAAAGGAGAAATATCTCTATATATGGCAGAAGATGAAGCCAACTGAATTTGTTTTCTGGCTATGCATAGCTACATATTGGTTCTGGCTATAAATTTTTTAATAGAGATACTGCTCTGTCAGGATCAAAAGGTTCTGAGGAATGTGCTGAGTTTAAAAACATTTTGTTTCCAAAAATGAAAGACAAGATGTATATGCATTTGAGTTTTACCACAAAAATTCATCTTTGATTTTACACTTTTGGTATCAGAATATACAGATTAATATCTGAAGTGAAAGATATTGAAATCTACAGCTTCCTTGACCTAAAGACATTTTTGGCAGCTTATTTTACAGTATGTAAATTAATTTTTATTCTGTCTTGAATCAAAATTGATTTCATTATACTGACATTTTGCAGATTTGAATTTTGGCTGGTTCAGTTACCCAGGCATTGAAAAGCTTTTAATATTGTCCTTTCCTAATTTCCACACGATGTCAAGATGGCAAAATAAAAAAGCATTTTGTTTTTGACTGCAAAATGTAGCATACTTTACAATTATACCTTCTTCTATGTATGGGAGGGTATGTCTCATGACATACACTTTTAAATTGTACGTGGTACTATTGTTCTAACTCAAACATACTATCAGATATGATAAAGTGGCCAGATTATTAAATCATGCATTCTACCTGGGGCAATATTTACATGCTGGAAAACAAAATGCTTCCTGTTTGCATTGCCACTTGGTCTCTTGCAGTTTTTAATACTTTGCTGTGGAAATGCTTTCTGTTGTACTTTGGACTCACCTCATTTAATCTAGGATGCTGAGCACTGAGAACTGTGTGATCCTTTCACCGTTGGACACTTGGTGTGAAAAGCAAAAAAAGCAAATTACTCTTGTCTTAATAGGAAGTCTGCTATTGTTGCTTATACAACGTACCATTTCTCCATGCAGAAGGAGGATAACATCAAAGGTAGTAAAGTATGGTAGCTAACAGCATTTGGGCTAACAGCAAAATGCTTATACAATTTGACATTACCTTTTCTGGCCTGAGGAGGAGCGGTTCAAAAAGAAATAAAACAAATAAAACCACTCATGCTTCAAAATATGTATTGCTGCCCTGCTTAGGAACGCAGTCTGAATGACTGATCAATATTTTCACTTTTTCATTCCTGAAAATGTTCCTTTTCAGATACTGGGACCTGTGAGTGTATTTACAGCGTTTGTCTTTGACAGTAAAAATCTCTCTGGTATTGACTGAACAGATAAATATTTTCACTGTGAGAAAAAAAGGACAGGGGAAAACCTGACAAGCTATAGGCATAATAGAGTGCTTTAATACATGATTTCAGCTCACCAGCCTTTCCACCAACCAGAGCTGATGGTGAGTCAGAACATCTGAAGCCAAAGGAGCATCAGCACCTGAGAGAGGGAGATTGGTCAGGTCCAAAAAGGTCTCACAGGACATGGCATTATCTACAGGGATGCTGCACTATCAGGGGACTGGATTTAGAATGGGGTATGTCCCCACTGTGTTCCTATGACAAGAGCCAGCTTGCAGATTGCCTCCCCGAGATCATCAGGTTTTCAATGGAAGCTGCTGAAATACATGGTCAGATTTGGTTTGGGAACCATATACCACTGGCTTCAAGATCCTAGATCTCTTTTACCCCTTTGGAAATGGTAACTTGCCTCTTTAGCTCCTAACACGGATTCCAGCTTCTGCAAAGCGCAGCAAACAAGGCTGGAAAAGAAGCTGAATCTAGAAAATACGTGTGAAATCAGAAACTATGGCCTTCATCAGAGAGGGACTGCCCTGCAGTGCTTAGCTTGTTACATTTTGCTCTTCATTCTTTTTTTCAAGATCCGTGCCTTCCCAATGTTCAAAATAGATACTTAAATTAATCCAAGGAAATGACAAATGATAGTTTTAATTTCCTATTTGGTAGTGAATGGGTGAAGACTGAGCTAACTAGTTTCAAACTTTGCTTCTACTCAGCCTAACTAGAAGTCCTCATATGCCCCTGCAAACATCTCTGGTTTTCAGTTCACCTAGAAAACTTCAATTGGCACAGGATGCTGTGATTCTCCTGAACAGACAAATGGCATATTTCAATGCTGGAGGCCTGATGCCTCTCCTGAGGGAAAATACCCTGACACAACTTGAACAGGATTTGAACACACGGATTTTGGACAAGAGCTTGAGCAAATTAAATCAGTAATTTGCCTAAGTTCCCCAGCTACTGCGCTTGAAACCTCAGGGCATCAGGTTAGTTTACTAGGCACAGCATCTCTATGTACTTCTATTTCACAGGTGTTTCATAGCAGGATATTGTCTTGTACAGTTCTTCTTATCTATATTTTTAATGGATGTTTACAGTTTGTGGCAAGCAAATAAATAAAGCACCCTTTTAGAATTAAAGAACTGAAATGTAATACATATAAACCAATCAAGGCAATTCTACAATCTGACAATGATTAACCACAGCAGCAGCAAAGCGAAGCTGCATGGAATTTAAGAAGTCTCAAAACCCAAAAACTAAAAAACCCTTCCAATGATCTTTTGCATAGGTTAGTAACGAAAACTACTGAATATAACAGGTGTTAGATTGAGCTGATCATCAGCAATCAAACAGATTTCATTTTCAGGAACTTTGGAGCAATTTTATATTGACTGTGCAGTGTATGTGTATACTCCTGAGGCCCTGTGCTAGCTTGTCTGGCTATGCTGCCTGCACACTCACTTGGCTTTGCCTGGAATGCTGTGGTTTTGCAGTCCAGATGATGGTGGTGATGGTGGTCTGGAGATTACTTTTTTTTTTTTTAGAATGAATGAGGTTCATGGAAAGCAGAATAAATATTGTGAGTTTGCATGTGAAAACATGGCTGGGAGGTTCTAAAGTAGAGCAAGATCATTGAAATGTGAGCAACTTTTCTTCCTCCAGGTCTGTTAATTGACTGCCTGAATACTTTGTATCTGAAAACGAGAGACAATAAGATCCTTCACAAAAATGTGCTTACCATGAAAATTTGTTGAGAAAACAATTGGGTCGGTTCTGCTTATTTCAGTACTAAAATGAATTATCAACAGGATTGTTGAAAGTTACCATAGTCCAGCATAAAATAAAACCAAAATTAGGATAGAACATGTTATTCAGAATTTTATTTTCAAGTTAATAACATGCTCAGTAAAACAGAAGAAGCTGAATAATAAATGGACACTTGTGGCAATGTGCTGAACGTTTTTACTTCAGAGCATTTCAACCTTCCTAACTTTTTCACTTGTGCCCACCTTTAGGCAGATCAGTAATTCTGATTTAGCTACATTCTTGGCTATGTGCAAACATGTAGCTGTGTCATGGAAGGTTGTAAAAGTATTTTCTGATCCTACAGCTGTTAACACTGCTCTATTTTGTGGTTGTGGTGAGCCCTGCCTCTGCAGACCAGAGATTTCCAAAGGATATTAGTAGCTACATTTCTGGGCCTCACCAGAGGAAGAAAGTTCTGGAAAACTCAAAATGTGTTATTTAAGCACTTTCCACCTCACTTTAACACTTATCAGGAGGGCAGATAGCCACCAAACTATGTGCCAAGCTTCAGAATATCCTCAGGTTTGTCTGGCATGGCTATGCACAGTGAAGACACCAGTGAGGGTGAGAGCAGCATATAGGAGGAACAGCATAGTGAGTCCTCACTGGACCATGGTATGGAAAGATGTGCTCTCTGATGCACAAAGAACTGCCCATAAGCAACTTGAAAATCTCATTGTTTTTTCTTACTATCTGCACTGATTTTCCAGGTCATTTCAAACCAAATCTATATACATGTCCATCATAAAGTAACACAAGTGTGTTCTCAGCTATGTCCCCCAAAGGGTACATTCTCCTGCCCTTGAGCCTCTCAAGTCTCCGCTAACACCATAGGCTGCCAGCTGTATGTGTCATTAAGTACTACAGGGTCCTTGCCCAAAAGGCTTTTGAATGGAAAACTGTATTTGTGGTATCTTACAATACAAAAGGTAAATTACCTTCTTCTTGTTTGGTTGGTTTTTTAGTTTAATGACTGACATATTTACATTATGTAGTTATGTTCAAGCTAAAAGTGACAAATAAACAGTTTTTAACAGAACCCTTAATCTTGGGAAGTACCTATTGGCTTAATAAATTTTTGGGTCTGCAATAAAGGAGTGAGTGAAACCACATGCATAATTATATATGTATATATGTATTTATACATGGATATATATGTATCACCATATAAGTTCCTATGTAAGGAATATGTAGAATTCAGAAGTCAGGCAGGGGAGAATAAAGAAACCATGATGGCAAATGTTTCCGATGGCAAATGGCTTTCACTTCTTCCCACTCTTGATGATTTTTTTGCTGCCCTTAAGATATAGGATTTTTTTTTTTTATTTAATGCTTACAACACCAGTTTTCTATTCAGGAGAATGTCTGCTTTGAGTATCTTCATGAATGAGACGCAAGGTTGTTAACTAATCAGTTTTATTGAAACATGAATATGCAGGGGATCAGATACAGTCAGAAAGCTTAGTAGCAGATTTTTGGAAAAGCAATTCCCATCATTTTGGCATTAAGCTATTCCCCAAAATGGGCAGCCTCCCCACTTTCTGACAATATTATTTGGTGCTCACAAAAAGCTTTTATAGTCGGTTTCTGGAGGCTGAAGTAGTAACTACAAACAAGCTTTTCCTCCTTTTGGGGGTTCATTGCTCTCACGCAGCTGTTGTTTTAGCCTCCTGTACAAATAAATTTAAAAAATAGGCATTTCCTTACATATAACTGTTCGTGGCATCTGGAATGACAGGGTGGGCACATTACAGTAAATGGTGCTTGGAAAGAAATGTTGTGAAAACAATGAAAGCCACATAGGAAAACACTGACGAAACCATACAAATACGTGGTTTATCTATTTTGACTGTTTTCTTTCTTTATGTTTTGGAGGTTTTCACAGAACCCATGTGGCCCTCACTTCCAGGCACACAGTATGTGCGTTCAGGATTCTCCAAATGGAGAGAGTAGTCTGAAAAACTGCAAATATAATTAGATATGGAATACTTTTAACAGCTGGAGGGATTTCACACTTACAGCCTAATTTACAAAACTTTGGGCTTGGCACTGTTTCAACACTAGCACTGGAAGTAATAATTTCCCTGGCACTTTTTTGGCTCCTGAAGTTATTTATGTCCATACATACATCATTTTAAAATCACACACACACAAAAAGAATACTTTTACCTGGTCAGTGATAAATGAGCAACTTTAGAAGTAGTGTCAGAAAGAAGTCAGAAAAAAGTGATCCCACACAAGGCCCATACTTAAAAATTACAGCTAATTTCTCTCCCTGTTTATAAAAGGTCTTATGGAAGTTTCTTGTGCCACTGAAAGTGTTTAAGACATTTTTCTGATAATATAATGGAGTTAATATGTGTGAGATTTGCAAAGAAAAAATATTAGCAAGTAGCCAACGCATCAAATGCTTTAGCTAGGAAAGCAATTTTATCAAGTAGGTAAAACAGATAGCATTTCTGAGATGAGATCTAGAAGAAATGAGAAAAACAACACAAGGAACAGATTATTATACTTATCATCTCCATTTTTTCTCTTCTTGGCTGTGTTTTGATAGTAGAATAAGAAACCTATGTAGATCCTGAATTATGTTCTAAAATGAAATCCCAGCCATTCCTGCTCTTACAGCTCCTGCACATGTTTTTTTTTTCCTGTTTGAGGCTCTAGAAGCTTAAAAAAAATCTGTCCTATCAGAGCATGTTAAAAATCAGAGCATTCCTCTCAAAAAGGAGAGGGTTATAGCTCTCACTAAAGCAATATCTGTGCAGCAGCCCACGACTCTTAAGTCTGTGTTAGAAGAAAAATAGATGCCTAGTTCTCTGATAGTCCATTGATACTAATACTGATATAGAAAAAAAATGGAGTAAGCCAAGGACTTTATGATAACACCCAAAACAGTGTTTTTCGAAACGTACAATTTGTGGAAAAATATACCATGCAAGATCCTGGCAGTGGTGCATACTTATGTTTTGTGTTACATAGATAAATACTTCCAAAAGCATTTTTACATAGAGATACAAATGTATGCTCCATTTACAGCCAGTGAAGGGGGAAGATATTCACATCCTTCTCTTAAAGTTTGCAAAATAGGTTCATGGCTGCAGACTGCATGGTGACAGAGCTAATCTCCTCTTGAAGGCTGTAGAATAGGCACTTGAAAGTAGGGACTTCTTGCATTGTACAGCCACCTGCAAGTATATGGTTGTGCGCTCAGGATCAGCCTCGTGAAAATAAGGGCCTTTTTACTTCATTTCCCGCCTGCCTTACGCCACTGGTAGCTCACACGCTACCTGATATTTGGAGGAGGAGGGGGTCACATACTCTACACATTAGGGTCTAGCCTGGAGCCCATGGGATTTAGATCTCTACCAAACAGGCCAATAAGAGGCATGGATATGGTGACCAGACAGCTGCTGCAAGGAGCCAGCATTGCTGAAGGCCATTTAATGCCAAGTAACCATCACACAGTGAAACCTCTGGCTTCACCAAACCTAGGTGGTCTTCACACTGGCAATGAGATGTTGAGAGGACTGAGATACCTTCAGTAGTGCCCCAGGATGCACTCTGCCTGGGCTCGGCTTAGTCTTTAAGACTGCTGATCTCTCCTCAAACTTTCAGCCGTGATGGTGTTTCATTAAGCTATTAAATTATGAATAAAATTAAATTCAATCCTAAAGGCACAAACGTTCTTCTGCTCCTCCCCTGATTCAACCCCCCTGGAAACAACTTTTAAATTTTGCAAAACTGAATGCTATAATGAAAAAACCTACCGTTTCAACACTTTTCCTTGTACTGCCAGAACATCTACCTCTACCATCAATCACCACAAGGGCTTATCCCAAATTCCTGTCAGTTACAGCAGTAAGCATTCATTAATACCACAAGTAGACAGGAAGGAAGACATAAGGAGAAATTCCTCATTGATCCATATGTTTAAAATATAGCGCGTATGTTAAGAATTACATTTTAACACTGCAGCATGTCTCAGAAATAAAAACCAATTTGAGTAGTCTGAAAAGAGTTGTGCTTGAATGCGAATTGATAGTAGGACAGTTTTATTGCTAGAGGAAAGTTACCACAAAAAAATCCATAAAGGTTCATTTGGGTAAAACAGATACAGGAGTGAGAACATACTTTGATTGTACCCAGATCTACAAAAATAAGAAAAATACCTAAGGTAGGTATTTATAACTCTATGCCTGTCATGTGTATTATTGAAACATTCATGCATCTTATCCAAAGTCCTCTAAAACCAATCTCTCCCCAGCCTCTGGATCGTGTGTGTAAAATCAAGCACACAGATAAATCTCTACCAGATTGAGCTGTAAATAGCTACATTTCCTGCTCCACCCCGTATCTAATAGCTTTAATCTCTTTCCAAGGGCTTTTGCAGACATCATCTTAAAAAGACACTTTCATCAACTTCAACAAGCAGCTGAAAAGGAACCTGCAAGGGCTGTAATCTTGCTATGGCAGCTTGAAGTCAAGGGCCCCCTCACCTATATAAGCCCTAGCATGTGCCGGCTCCAGATACCCACCCTGACTGTGCCATTGGCATGGAAAATCAGGCCAGCCCCACTGAGTTTTCCCACTGCCTAGCACAGACATCTAGTAAACCCTACTTCTCCATTTCTGTTTTTGTTTTAGCACCTGTGAGAGGGGAGGTGAAATACAAGATATGTGTGTGACAAAGGATGTCAGCTGACAATTGTCTCCACTAAGGAGAAAATGTCATGTCCTGTTGAGATCAAATACTGAGAGGAAATATGGTTGAAATATTAATTAACACCTGTCTGGTATTACTGTACCTGCTGTACTTCTCCAGCAAGATAATTAGTCACCTAAATTTGCCAAAACAATCTCCTAAACCCCATTACTATATGCAATAGAAGGTCAGCCTAAACCTGCTTCAAAACTCATGCTGGACACCCCACAAAGTCCTGACGGGCACCCGTGATATTTCCAGTGAATTTTAGCACTCCAAATATCCAGTGATATTTCTGTGATATCAAGTTCTGTGGGGAAACTCTGTGGGATTATTTTAAACACAGTATTATACAGGATTAGGGGCCGATGTGGCCATCCAGTCCCTTTGGTATAAAAAGGTCACTTTCTTGACCTGACTGCAGCCCCCTCCTCATGCTGCCAAAACAAGCTGCCCTCCCGTTTTTATCTAGCTGTGTGGACAAACCCTGATTCTGTTACATAAATAATACTGGCGCACTGGAAGCCATCCAGCCATTAAACCTCTTGATTCAGAGTTTAAGCCCGAGGTCAAAATGAAGTCTAATGCGTGTGGATTGGAGATTATCCCACATCTGCCAACCATGGTATGCCGGCATCTGCTGAGCACCTGGCGGGGGTCGTGGTCAGATCCACCCTACATATCCAATGCAGCAATTCCTATATTCCCTTCTCTTACTCGAGTGGCAGGACGTCATCAAATACGTATTTCTAAGACAGATTGACCTCTAATTGTATATCATGCACAGCAGCCCCAGCTAAAGACAATATGTCAGCAAAAGCAACCATGCCCATACCCTAACCCATATGCAGGACTGCTGCTGCCAGAGGTACAAAGCCTTGGTTTGAGCTGTGCCACCCAACTACTCATGTCTGGGCAAGTGTGTGTGCACAGAGCATAACCTTTTATATTTGCCTGATGTACAGCCATTATCTCTTGAGAAATGACATGAAATCATAAGCAGGAATTGAAACCAGCAAAAGATGTAGGTTAAGATCCAAAGGAAAGACTGTCATTGTTTCACCAGATTTCAGACTTTACCCATACTGCAGCATTATTTCCAGACTGCCTATCCCACTCAAATGAACACTCTGTTAGCCTTTCTTCCTTCAGCTGCACAGAGGAGTATGGCAGTAGCCCCATGGCAGAATATTTACTAACACAGAATGGTGTCCTCTGTCTCCCTGCACAAGCATTTTTGTTTCACTTGCACATGCAGTTTTCCAAGGCTTCATTCTGCAGGTTCAAGCTCTCAATAACTAACTCCCCTTCATGTACACTACAGCAGACTGCAGCTATTGTAATAAAATAGCTGTGATCTTCAGCAACTGCAATAGAACATTGTCTTGAGATCAATTTCCTTTTACAATAAAGTCTTGGCTTTGCCTCAGCATTTATGAAGTGGTGGGAGGCTGTTATCCATTGAAATTATCTCTTTCATATACTATACCATAAAAATATGGCTCTCTACGTGTAGTGTTATAAAGGTATTTGCCTGACTGACTGACTTTAACCACCCAAGAAGAGTAATAAGTTCAGTAATCCTCTGGAAATGCATAGCCTGGAGTGGGTTATTGCTGCTAGTACAGAGTGCACTCTGCAAAAGCAGATCACCAAAACAATTAGATTTATGCATTTAAAATCCTTGATTGCTACAGCCTTGACATAAATCACAGAGTTAGAAAAGTACACTGCTGGATTAACAAACCACATTATAATAGTGTGGTTTGCAATGCCATTTTGCTGAGATATTTACAATACAAACAAAATCGATTACAGTCTTTAGCAAGCTGCTTTTGTTACAGGGTGCTACGAATAGACTGTGCATCTACACTTTTAGTGTAGATGAAAAACAAATGCAACCGTGTTGTACCCTGGGACAGATTCTTGGGCTGGTGTCTGAGAATGGCCAGCCCAGGGAGCTCTTTAACTGTACTTGAAGAAAAAAGTTTCAACAATGTGCTATAGGTGAATTCTGGTCCGGTAATGGACTGAGGAGGGACAGAAAAAAGCATCATCAAGTGTATAGCCTCACAGAAATGGTATAAGATGCAGAAACTAGTGAAAATTCTAGCAGACTTCAAGTATGTTACCAGACTGCTTTGACCACAGCCCACATCACTACATGGTCAACTCAGCAACTGGGACATTATTCATCAGGAAACATTTCTGGAGAGCATTACTGTTAGTTCTCCCTCCACTGTAGCTCCCATTGCCCATAGCACAGTAATTTTATTGTATCCCTATATCTCTACTGGAGTGAGCAGTCAGCAGGAGTGCAGACTAAAGGTTTTTCTGGATCCACAATTAAATATAGAGGTTGCAAACTGGAGAGAGGAAATTCTCCTTGAGGCCATCATTCCTAGAGAACAAACATTAACAAAGATAGATACTGACTGAAAGAGTAGATATCCTCCAAAATAATAATACTACGGTTTATGTCAATCCAAACAGCACTGTTTAATTTCAGTCATGTCATGGCTGTGAGAAGACAGCAGGAAGAAAGGGCAGCAGACATACTGTATGCTGGTTTCAGAGTGCTTTGTAATCACATGAGAACATTTTAAAAACACAAGTAGATTAAAAAATAGACAGTTGTCCAGCTCACCAATTATCCAGTAGTCAGAAGGCTAGTGAACCAGGGATTGCTACTTTCAACAGCAGCTGTGTGGACAAGAAGGCAAAACCATTGATGGAGGAAATGATTGGAATAAAAATCACAAGTAGGTATTTGGAAGTTGGTAAGTTCACAGAATCATAAATGTTTTAGGTTGTAAGATCATCTAGTTCCACCCCCCTGCCTTAGTCAGGGACATCTTCCATTAGACCAGGTTGTTCAAAGTCCCATCCAACCTGGCCTTGAACACCGCCTGGATGGGGGAGCCACAGCTTCTCTGGGTAACTTATGCCAGTGCCTCACCACCTTCACAATAAAGAACTTTTTCCTTATAGCTAATGTAAATCTATCCTCTTTCAGTTACTTGAGTGAACACTCAGGTCACAATGCCAGTTAATCTGAGGCCACATCATCTGATTTAGACATAGCCTTAGAAACTGGCCAGATTGTTTACAGTTCCCAATCATCATCTCCTGTATTTAAAATCAGTCACAGATTTTGACTCCTGGTTCTGAAAGTAAATAAAGGTTTCCTGTGCTGAGAGTGAATTAGACAGAGATTATGTAAAATAAGAAATTGGCTGTTTTCTGGTGTCCTCAACATAAAAAGGACACGGAACTGTTAGAACAAATCCAGAGGAGGGCCATGAGGATAATCAAGGAACTGGAGCACCTCCCATATGAAGACAGGCTGAGAGAGTTGGGGGTTTTCAGCCTGCAGAAGGGAAGGCTGCATGGAGACCTCATAGCAGCCTTCCAGTATCTGAAGGGAGGCTATAGGGATGCTGGGGAGGGTCTCTTC
>JASSUY010037795.1:0-18392 GCA_032466535.1 Forpus xanthops | reverse complement strand
TCTTGAAAATGGGGGTTATATTTCCCTTTTTCCAGTCATCTGGAACTTCACCTGACTGCCAAGATTTTTCAAATATGGTGAACAGTGGCTTAGCAACTTCATCTGCCAGTTCCTTCAGGACCCACGGATGGATTTCATCTCTTCATTTCTTCGCATCTGCTGTGTTGTGTGCAGCAGTAGCGCAAGTACTTGGGAGTAAGTTTGCATAATAATCCTTTGCCATTCCCACAGAACCATACCTTAATCTTCTGGCACTCGTTCCAGAATCAACACAGGGAGAGAAGAGCTTTAAGTAGCCACCAGCTACCCTGGATTTAGGGCTTGACTGTCTCCCAACACTTTGTTTGCTTCATATACTGGCCTATCACAAGCGATACCAAAAATATAAGGCACATTAACCTTGTTTGTGCTTGGATGTCAATCAAAGTAAATATATTGCTGATTCAAGAAGACACAGCCACAGTTGTTAGCACAGAAAGTATCTCCATATATCTATGTCTGTATTGCAGTTGTCTGTGTTAAGAGATCATCTAATCCTGATGTGCTGCTTAATTTTATGCCCCATGAGTAACAGGCAGGCCTATGTTGTGTCAGTGGGAAAGCTCTAGCTATAGGAACAAAGAGCTGACTAGAAGATTTCTTTTTATTCCTGTGGCTTGGAGGAGTTTCCCTAGGTGCATGAAGCTTTAAAATAAAACTCTTCTGTAAATCCCTCTGGTGTGCTGACAGTGGTACCACTCCAGTCCCTCCTCCACTGGGAGAGCTATAAAAGTCCAAGGCCAGAGGCTGCTGCTGAACTAACAAGCAGGAAGGATTTACAGCAGACGGTAACACTTGACCTCATCAAAATCCACTCTGGAACATTTATCAATCCTCTATAGGAATGCAGAAGCATTAGGACTGGGGAGGGATCAGGGGAGAAGGATACAGAATCACAGCCACTTTAGCTCCAGTAAAAGGTACAGAAAAAAAAGAGCAATACAGAAAAGTGCCTAAATGCCCTTGAAAGTCATTGTCTCTGAAAGAAAAAAAACCCACCCTAGGCATTAAGTTAAATGGATTTAAAACAAACGTTGAAATTTATCAAACAGCTGAGTAACCCCTTCTCTCTAAAACTATACAGCAAAGAAGTATCTGCCTAGGATAAAAAGGGAGAATATCTGCCGAAGCAGACAAGAGCATGCAAAAGAGATGGTTGGAAAGTTCTTTCTGTTGTGTGGCAGTCACAGAGAAATTAACTGCTGGGCCTTGGTCCTGGGGACAGAGCAGGCAGAGTCTTGCAGGTGGACTCAGTACAGGAAAGCCTGCGCCCTGGTTTAGCCTCATTGCCATAGTGGTGGCAACAACCCAGAAGAAACATGAGTGAAAAGGAGTTCCAGCATTTGGCCTGCTAGCAAATAACACATTCAGGCAACATATCTGCATCCAGGGTGGCTGGATGAGGGTGGGCAGGAAATTACTGTGTGCCTGCACTGGACTGATGCAGATTCTCTTACAGGTGTAAGAAACAGATTACTAAATACAACCAGTGGGAGAGCTGGACTGTTCCTCCAAGAGTCACAAAACAGAAAGACTTCGAAGCAACAGCTTGGAGGAAGTAGAACAATCTGGTCACCTGAGCTTTTTACTCAAATAAATGTTGTCTCATAGGAAAATTTCTTAACATTTGCCCCATCAGCATTACACTGTCGTGGCTTAAGGCCCTCTCACAGTTCTGCTCACTCACTCCCCCCTCTTTCTTCCCCAGTCCCGGGGAAATGGGGAGGAGAATTGAAAGAATGCAACTCCCACAGGTTAAGAACAGTTTAGTAACTAAGGTATAGCACAGATCACTACTGCTACCACCAGTAATAATAGAGAAATACAAGGAAAGATAATACAACAGATCTTCACCTGGTACCCAGCCCAACGACACAGTGCACTCCCCTCCACCCTTCTGGGTATCTACTCTCCATTTCTCCATCTTGGGCATGATGTGCTGTGGTATGGAAAAACTCTTTGGTCAGTTTGGGTCACGTGCCCTGTCTCTGCTTCCTCCCGGCTTCCCCTCCTCCCTGGCAGAAAGTCCTTGACCAGCCTAAACATTACAAAGCAGTAACTGAAAACACTGGTGTTATCAGCACTGTTTCAAAGCTGAAAATTGAAAACACAGTGCTGCACCAACTACTACAAAAAAGAAAAAATGACTGCTGCTGATGAACCCATGACATACACATAGCCTAGCTTCTCTTCCTTTGCTCTGCCTTTTTGAAAGCATACACTAAGAGAGCTAAAGAAAGATTCTGTAAGGACAAGAGATAATGTCTTCATAGAGGGAGCAATGAAGGAGAACAAAGACTTCATTAAAAATACCTTCACAATTTCTTTTTTCAATCTTTCCTTCCAGATTTCAATTCCTCCCAGTGATGTATTTAGTCAGATGCCTAAGAAGAGAGGCACTCCAAACCACTACTGGATCCTAAAAATCTCAGCATCATGTTTTGTCAGAACAATGTGAAGCCGAGATGCACCTTTGTTTTACCTGAAAGTAACTGCTGAGAAGAGGATTGCAGGAGTACTTACAGCCCTCTGAACCACATCTATTGGCTTAATTAAGACAGCAGACGACACTTCAGTGGCTATTTACACTATCAAGAGATAGAGCCTCTTTGCATCATAGACACCCTGTTCTCTTCATATCAGCAATTTCTGGTCAACCAATGCCAGATTTTAAGGTGCGAAACACTGATATTAACAGTGAAATCACAGATTCTCAATCCCAAAGGGCCGAGAATGGAGAACACAATTTTAATTCCACAGCTGATTCATTCAATGAATCAGTAAATAAAGTAAGTAAATAAAGACCAACACAATTTTGACATAACACAGAAAATTCATGTCTGGCAGTAGTAGGCAAGAAATATATGAAGATTATGATTTAATAGATACAGCATGAAAATAAAAAAAACAATGTAAAGGAGAGGCAAACATAAGCAATCAAGCGCAAGTAGCAATTCCCAAAAAACACTCACAGAAAATTACTGATTAGGTAAGAAACTTAAGTTATATAAGAACAATAATTAAATGTCAAGGAGATTTTCAACATCTGCAGATGGAAACCTCTACAAAACTCAGGCTCAAGGATGAAGGATTGCACTCAAGCTATCAGATACCTCTTTAATTGTCTTAAAGTTTACATTGGTAGCAGATG
The DNA here is from genome assembly GCA_032466535.1 of Forpus xanthops. Taxonomy (NCBI): domain Eukaryota; kingdom Metazoa; phylum Chordata; class Aves; order Psittaciformes; family Psittacidae; genus Forpus; species Forpus xanthops. The sequence continues at coordinate 15,202 of JASSUY010037795.1, read as the reverse complement.
TTTTTCTAAACAAACAACCTTACTTTATCTCAATAAGGTATAATATATATGGGGCTCCATACACTGAAGCTATATCTATGGACTTTCTGTCTGCAGAAAATCTAACAAGTTTTTTGTATCACCTATATTTATCTGTTACTTCTGTGCAACTTAAACGCAGTTGACTTCAGCTTTGCCATCAAACAGCTACTTAATGATTTTTGCCTATTCTGACAGTAGCCTACAGCAACTAATGGTTTTCATTAGGTTCTTTAAACTCAAAGAACATTTATGACTGAAAAAGGGTTTTCCTTTTCATTGCAATAAGTTTCTTTGGAGTATGAAAAAAAAACCCACAAAAGAAATCATCCCTAAAAGTGAAAGCTGTTGAGTTGGAAACAGCAGATTGAGAAACGCAGCTTGCATTTCTTATATGCTGATTCTCCTCCATGGATCTGAAGAGATGGTGTCTTCAGTGACTCTGTTTCTGACGGAGGAAAACCCACTGCAGTGTAGGGTCTGAAAAGGGTGCAACACAGCAAAACAGCCTGGCTTCTTGAGACCAATTTAGACTATAAACAAGAATGAGACTGAGGCTTCAGAGCTGCAGCTTCCTAAAAGCACCATCATTAAAAAAAAAAAGGAAAAAAAAGAAGAAAAAAAAAAAAAGATGACCAAAATTTGTGGGGGAAAAAACAAACCCAAAACCCAAACCCAAACCACTCTTCCTGAAGTAGGCTATTTATTTTAAAAACAAAAAAAATTTATATATTTTCCGTCAAAAGTCAGCATTGGCTGACTTTTCAGCAGTCCTAGCACCAGACAAATTGTGACATTCCTCACTACAGCTTTCCAACCCAGTAATCCTACAAAGAACTGTGCAATCAGAATTTTAAATGCTCTGGAAACTGAGTTAATACCAGATGGTATCCAGCTATATTCATCATTATAATTTCCTAATGTTATATTAACATTTACTAGTTTAGCACTTGAATTATCTAGCATGACACTGCTGAAATGTATGTCCTGAACCCCAAAACAGTTTTGCCTCTCTCTCCTTGGCTTTAATTTCTTCAAGTTTTTAATAATTTTGATCTTTTAACATTTTATGGCCATATGAAAAGTGCAGGCTTCCGCATAAAATACTATTTTGTCTTTTCAGTTACAATCACAGATTTAGATCAATCTACAGGAGGCTTCTGTTTTTTAGCTTCTGTCTTTCCAACAGTTACTATGCTTTTAATAGTATCAAGATGAAAGTGTTACTTTCTTTCAGATTAAATTAAAGATGCTTCATGAATGGTGTGTGCATTTTCTGCATGGGGGAATGATCAAAGCTGCCAGTTGGATTATGTTGTCCTCTTCCTCAATTCTGCATTAGAGAATATGCTGGAAATCTCTGATTGTATCACTCTCTCTCCTTAGGAAGGTAAATACTTCTTACCCAACTTCACATCAGGGTAATGCAGTAAGTTATACTTGGTGGCGGAGTTACAATGATGAATTCCTTTTACAGTGGGTTAGTTTTAGTTTGTTTTTTTGTTTTTTTTTTTTTTTTTTCTCATATGTTTTCAGACTTCTTTGGCACACATTTTGCTTGGACTATTTTTATATTTTGTTTAGTTTTCAGCTCTGTTTGTTTGGTAAGAAAAAGCACTTTCATCTCCTCCCCTTCACACCTTATCCTACCAATGTGTGGATATAATCTATTCAAAGCTTGAAGAGCTGACCTAATCCCTGCTCTCCCAAGAAATGAGCCCTTTTCTAAAGCAGGAAAAGAATCAGCTCACCAAGCAGCACTTTCTTGGCTTTCAAACAACTAGCACAATAATTTGAACAGTTAAATTGTTTCCTTTTCACTGTGGTATGAAATAAATAGCTTCAGCATATGTTTATTTAAACCATGAGACAGTACCCGACATCTACAGTGCAAGGCATTCACATTTCTCTGTTCACACTGTAAGTTTTCCATATATTCTTTTCGAAAAATATCCTCTCATTGTCACTAGCAGAGCAGGAATACTTAGCATTTCTTTCTTGAAATGTTTTTTGAGAAGGGGCCCTCTGAATACACAATACATGGTCGCTCATCATTGCCCTCACACTTTATTTATTTTAGGCATGCTAGCAACCTACACAGTAGAATTACAGTAAATGTATATCATGTTAAGTCTTTTCTTCATGTGATTCATCATCAGATTGGGTATTTATCTGCTTATCAAGACTATCCAAATTTTACATCAACAGCAGACAACATTTGGAAACAACTATTAAAGCTTGTGCTCCAGGACATAAGTGTCACCAATTACATACCAGCAAGGCTTGTGTGGGTGTGGATGACCATTGTTAACATCTGTTTACAGCACAGGTCATAACTCTTCTACTGGTATTCCTGATTCTGTTCACTGCTGGAAACAAGCTCGGCTTTTTGGTTTCATCCAGTCTGGCAGTTCCTGGGAGTCTGTGTATTTGGATAAACTGAGCCAGCTTTGTTAGCCCAGTTAGAACATAAAGGGATTTGTATGCTCATTAGAAAAGTCATTGCTCCTACTTCAGTTATCCTTCTGCCCTTCTTTGCCTTTTTTCATCCCAGGCATGAAACTAAGATAAGAAGTACATGAGTAGTATCACTGTGCATAAGACTGGCACATGAAGAAACTGTGGTCTCTGCCAGGCTGATAACTCACAGGTCAGATCCTTTTCTGGGCTACATTATTGTCCTGCTTGGGATGACAATTTGTTTAGTGGATGATGTGCCTCCATGATGCCATCTCTAAAAGAAGATGCATAATTTAGTCCCAGAAGGATGACATCAAGGCTGGAAGATGCTTCTGTGATCACCCAGTCTGATGCATTATGGGATAATTTCACTTGTTGACTCTCGGATCATAGGGAAGCAGAGTACAGAAGATGGCTTTGCAAGCACGTAGCAGTTTCTCAAATACCATTCTCAAAACAATCATTAATTAGCAAGAAAATTGACAATAGAGCATGACATCAATTTTTTCTCTGAAATGAGTTTATCAATAATTCATTATTTGTTTTAGGGGAATGGATGCAAAAGTACACAGGTAAATGGTTACAGTAATTTACTTTGACTCCTTATTGCAAGGCAGGTTAAATATAATTTTTGAGATTATTTTTTTCCCTGCAATTAAGAATCTTTGCTATTGTACTTACTATGCATTAACTTGGGAACTTTGGCTCAATCCCCCATGACATAAGGAAATGATCAGCTTACAGTATATAGCTGTACATATTAAAGGGAATTTTCACCATCATCATGAGATAAGAATGATGGCATTTTCAGCACGTTCATGCAACTTAGGAGCCTAACTAGCATTTTCAATATTGAAGTAGATATAACAGTGCTTCAGGATCAAAAGAATTAAACTGCAAGAGTGCTATCTGGCTCAATTCTCACCCAAAAGAGCAGTGACACCTGGACATTCAATAAATTCCACAAGAACCTTCAGCCTCAGTGTCCCCCAAGATCCACGTAAGTAAGAGGTCTATGAGGATCTAAACCCATGATAGTTTTGCAAATGGCACATTTAGGATCCAAAATTCCTTAGTAATTGCAGAAAATATGTTCCAGGCACCACTGGAGTACAGGAATTAAGACATTTCACGTGCAGCAGTGGCAACAGCTGGGGTCTGATCAATATCTTACTGTTCCTTTGCATGAGATTTATTTTTTGTCTGGTAAAATGGACAAAGAATTTATTACAGCAAAAGACAGCATTGTGAAGACAGACCATTCTGCATCTCTGTTTCACCTCCAAAAGACTCCTAAGATTCTCTACCTCTGCATCAGGCATCCTGTCTATCACAGTGAAAGATGGCCGCCTCTCCTCATTCAAACCCACTCAGGTTCTCTCCTGCACAGCACTTCGCCCTGCTCGCCATTATTCTAGGTCCCCAGATTCTAACTGGTCAAACATAACATGTAATTTTGCTGAAAAACAAAAGAGGAAAAGAAAACTTGGTGGAAGCTGATGGCAGACTTACCCTGAAAAGGGTAACAAATTCTAAAGTGAGATCCTGCACAGTGAGTCTGCCCAGGGTTTCCTCTGTGTGGCAGGCACTTGTGTCTACAGACCAAGTTTCTATTTCTCTTGCAGTGTTCTACTAGTATAGAAAAATATCAATCAAAAAAAAAAAAAAAACCCACAAACCCCCAAAATCCCCATATCAAAACCCTAAGCTCCAATCACAACTGGATGGCCCACTCTTGATGACATTCATTGATACACAAGACCAAGGTTTCAGTCCCTATTCTCTGGCACAACTGGTGAGTAAATTGAAGGGATCAGATAAGAGCAGAGGGGTTAATTAAGAAGCAGCAATTTGTACTATATGCCACCATGATCAACATTCTACTGAAATCAGTGGAAAAGATCCCTGTAGTTAATTCAAATTAATTAAACCAGCTACAATTGACTCTTGAGTGCAGTATGCGGCAAGGTAGAAATCAGAAATAGAGTTATGTTTTGTGTAACTTTATGTAAGAGATTAAAAGCCAGTATGATCACGATGCACGAAATAGTATTTCCTACATGTTTTTAGAGTCTCAATGTCCCGTTACATTTGTATAATTTTAGCTGAAATACTCAAGAAAAATTAATATAAGCCACTGTGTTTTGCAAATCAGGTAAAAAATAAACATTTCACCTTTCTTTTAGATATGAAGAAAAAGCACACATCACTGAAAAAAGTAATCCTCATTAAAGAAAATCTGTAGTAACAGCAATGGGGAAGAAGAACTTGCCTTTTTGACAACATTTTTTTCAATGCACAGTTTAAAAATAGTGCTGCCACAAGCATGAATAATGTGGCTTGACATGTGCCTTTCCTGCAAAACCAAGAACCCCAGCCTGCACACTATATTGTTAGAATGACGCTTATAATTTGTAATTGAGTGATGAGAACAAGTAGCATTATGCTGAGCCTTGCTCTCAGTAAGACCTCTTAGGCTACTCCCATCCCACAGCACAGTGTGTCTGATTACAGTTACTTCTACTGCCCACCCTTTCCTTTAAAAACCTTTGGGTCCTTCCATCCTCAGCAATCAAAACTGTTCTCCACCAAAAAAAAACATTACTGAAGAGAACACAGATTATACCGTTCATTCTCTGAAATGGCGTATGAAATCAAGGTTTCTAGTTCAGAACAGCTGAGACTTCCTTAAGCATGGGCACTGTGGAGGGTTATCCACCTATTTCCAAGCTGATCAGAGCAGGATGTGAACTAGGCCGGGGCCAAGCTATGCATGCCCTAACTGTCAAACCCAGAAGTCCTGCATTCCCTTTTAACTCTATGTTAGTATCTGTGAATTGATAAATAGATTTTCCAAACTATCAAGTAACCAATAGCTTAAAGAGGTTTATCTTTAAGCATCCAGAACTTGCAAGCTGAAATTAAGTCTCAAGAGGAAGACAGATACAATCCAAAGGATCTGGATATTTGTCAAAACCAAAATACATTGTTGAAAAGACACAGTTTTCTTGAACCCACTCTAGTAAACAAAATTAAAACTGGCTCAGCACACTGCCCTTTTTCAGGCTGGATACTTCAGAAACCAGGATTTTATGGGTACATAGCTCTTGAATGCCTCTCTCCCATGAAGTTCCCTAAACCAGGAAATTCAAAGTCTCTGGGAGTTTACAGCAGGCTGTGCAGCTAATAAGCATTCTGAATATCTATCATCTCTCCCTCCCTTCTCCACCCTGTCAATGTTTTTTTAAAGGAGATTGTGGAAACAAGCTTCCTTGTTGTATTTATTTCCTTTAACAGATATCACATAGTGGGAAAAACACTATAGTAGCTTTAAATCCAAATCAACAAGCAGTTATTACCTCTCCAAGGTCACTCTGACAGTTTTATTATCAGTGCCACAGGAGCAAAAGCAATGTGGCAAAAACATCTACCTATCCTATGTATTATGCTTCTATGTACGGTCTGCAGCTAAATTACTTCGAATACTGTGGCAGTGTTAGTTCAGATAACAGCTTTTAAGATCATGTCACATCCATAGGTTATGTATGGAACTGTCAAAGTTTCCAGAAATCCTTGCTCTGTTTTGTGTGTGCATCTGTGTGCTGGTAGCCAAGTCTGCAATATACTATTTGTAATAATAAAGTGCCAACAAGTGTAAACATGAGAAAGCATTTAGGATTTAGCTTCGCACATACTGAATAGCATACACTGACTTTAGCTGATCATGACAGACCTAAAAATATATACTTTATATATCTTGAAAAGCATAGAAAATGGAAGGAAAAACCAGAAAAAAGTATCATCCAACATGCAAAGAAATGCTGCCAAGTTCCTCCTTTCTAACAATGCATTTCCAGTAGCAACACCATGAAGGCTTGAGAAACTTTTATCACTGCAGATTACAAAATGCCACACTAGTCAGAAGAAACAGATAGCCCTTTTAGCCACAGCCTGGTATTCCTTCTGTGGATGAAGTGCTTCACTGTCTCACTTGCACATGCACATGCATATATACACATGCACACACACAGGTGCCTGGCCTTGCAAACACACCAACTCCAAGAAAAAATGCCTTACACAGGTTTCTTTTGAGGGGCATGCCCAAGGCAGATGGAAATGCATCCAAGAACACCAGGAAGCAGCTTTGTGGAAATATGCAGCTGGAGTTGAGCTGGGTTTATCTACGCTGTTAAAGGCAGTGGGGGCTGTATTTCTCCTCTCAGCAAGTACAAATGGGAGGTATGAGCCACAGAGGGGAAATCCTGCTCTGGGAACAACTGAAAATCACCAAGGTTTTCCCCCAGCTCTTGCCTGTATGAATCTTTCTCTGCTCATGAAGAACATCGTTATGTTTCTCCAGCTATTCTCAAATGCCAAGAAGGGCCACAAGCAACTGGGAAGGCGCTTCCATCACAAAGAAAAACATAAGCTTTGACAACTGATGTCTTGAAAAACAATAGCACCCTTCCCTTGCAAATTAATTTCAATAACTGTGGCTAGTTTGCTGTGAGTGGAGTAGTTTTGCATGAGCACACACAATTAAATTAATATGCAAATGTTTCCATTCCTCCGAGAATACTGAGGCATTCTTCACAGGGTATGAGACAAGGAAGAGGAAAACAAAAAAATGGCAGCCCCCAAAAGAGTCTTGTTTAGGAGGGTGGGACATCTTTTCTTTGGCTAAGTCACTGAAAGGGGATTCAAGCCTGACTGAAACAATGCCTGTTGATGAAGCAGAAATAAAGGAGGAAGAGAAGCCTTTGGAGATAAAGAAAAGAGGAAAAGACTGGAGCATCCCAAGTTGTTATAATCTGACCTCAGCAAGTCTAAATCTTCACAAAGGTGGCATTTACTGGTTTAGGCCTCACAAAGGTTCCCATTCTTCCCTTGCCTGTGGAGACCCAGTCTTTCTCCATCCATGTTTGAGCGAGGGCCTCAGACAATTATCACAGACTCTGGCCCTTCACCCTTTGGCTGTCAATCACTTTCCTAAGCAGATGGGCAGCAGAACAGGAAAAGATGGTTTGCAAGTGGCTTTGCCCTTCGGCTAGTATCTTTGTGATGAGGGCCCCTGGGAATGGCAGCCTGGCTGGCAGGGTGCTGGACTCCCTGACAGCAGACTCCTCTGCTACCCAGGGCATCGCTGCATGCAGGGCCTTTTGTACAGCCGCAGCATGAGAGCAGGAGCATTGGATGGGCTTCCCAGGAGACTCCGTCCTCAGCCACAAAAGACCCTCTGGAATCTGAGAGGCCAAAATGACTCAAGAGTCACTAAAAGTTATTACAGATAAAACAACCCTTTCACTTGGTCCTTTGTTTGCTGGTTTTGTAGGCTTGGACAAAAACAACCACTACCCAGATAGCAGATGTAGCACAAGAGAGAGTGTACGTGTGACAAAGATAGATTAGAAACGACTAGGAATGTGGAGGCAAATAGCTATAGACGTGGGTCTCCAGGAAGAGGAGTGAAAGAGATGAGACACAAAGACACTCCTATACTGATGCTATTCTGAGCAGAGTGCTTTTCTTTGGCTCCCTGTATCAGATTTAAGGGACGTGAGATCACCGGTAGCACTGCAGTGATAATGGGTGTGAAACAAGACCAGGGGACCAGGAGAAAGGATGCAGCTCTTGATTCCTCTCCCACCAGCCTGCCCCAGCCTGGAAGCAAAAGACATGGGTATATCATGTGATGAGCAAAAATGCATGGGCAGCAGTAAAAATATAGCTTGGTAGGAGGGAAAGCACTCATCCCTCATGTGAACAGCAATGGAAGGGCAAGTGGAAAAGGAAAAAAGCCCATTTTGAGCTACGATGAGCCAGTACAAGGGAAGGGCATGGGTCTGATCTGAAACAATAAACCCTCTACAGATGACCATTCAGTAGGTCCCAAAGGGTAATTTGGATAATACTTCTCACCCTCCTTGGCCAGGGAGGGAAAAAAAGGGGCTGGAAAGCATCCATCTTCAGTTGCCTGGCATATTCTCCTTATGTCCTCGATTTTGGAATACCAGTGGTCTGCAACAAGCACATGCAAGTAACAAGAGAGAGAAAGCAGGACTGCATGCTCTTCACTCACCCAGCACTGCTTAGGCAGTGTGACGTGGGGAGGATGTCATGCAGTCACTGGGACATCCAAGGAGCCATGCAATCTGCACGTTGCCACTTTCTCTGTTTACTTTTTACACTGTCTTCCTTTCAGGCATGAGAGTGCTCTGAAGGAAGGGAACTAAAATTCATTCAGGAGAATCTGACAGTCTAGAGTATCAGCTACACAAACAAGTGTTTTGCTAGAAAGTGCACCCAATTCTTAATATTTCACAAACATAACTACAGGGAGAGGATGCAGTTTATTAATGCCCTCTTCTTTTGCTGGCATGAGCCTGCCATCCCTCATTCTGAGGAGTCCAGCACACTTGAGAATGAAAATAAGCAGCTTCCTTGTCCCCCGAGAACCACTGGCTAAAACTACATGAAATTTAATAAAGAGAATTCAATTTGTCTTTTTATTTACTTTCTGGTTTCAAGTCTTTAAGAAACAAATTGGTTTACAGCTTTACAAGCTAAAATAAATTATGATTACATGAATCAATCAACAAAGTGAACAAAAAAATACATAAATAATGTTTAAAATATTCAGAACAGCCTGACACTTCCACAGTCTCCAGCTCCCAGGAGCTGACGTAGAAAGGAGTACACCAGATTGTGCCATGCTCTGAGAAACAACAGCAAAATTTGTCAAGACTCTATGTATTATTGTTGTTTTTCTGCTGTTATTACTGAGCCTATTCTACCTTTTCCCTTCTTTGCCCTGCACACACCATCTGTTAGTAAACACCAGCAAAACAGGGAAAGGGTATTATTACTTGTAGCTACAGACTAAGGCTGCAACATGTGAGTCAGTGTACAAATTGAAAAGGTAAAGGCAATCTATGCACTGAAGGGATCAGACGTCAGAGAAGAAATGGGTGAGAGATCAGGCAGAAGCAGCAAAACCATCACTTGGCCTCGGGGGTCTAGGCCTCGATGGCAGAGGTGATGCCCTTAATTTTAATCTCTTTGAGGAGTGCAAAGGGAAGGAGGATTTATGTCACAAGTAAAGAAATTACTATGAATAAAATGTCTGTCTGGACTGCAGTGAAAAATGCCTGGCCCAGAGTTTTATTGTGTTTTTGTTTAACCTCCTCACACAAGGCAACAAGAAAGAACAGGGGAAGCCTGAGCCAACACCTCCGTACAGGCAGCAGCAGGCAAATACAGGCCACAAACATGAGCTCAGTTCTCATTCTGAGTGAGCTCCGGACTCCCAAAGGGGTCTGCAGACACAGACACAAGTTTTTTAATATGAATGTGCAGGTATTAACAATATTGCTTCATGGGCACTGAGGTCCCTTCTGCCCAAAACCAAATATTCCACCAAACTGCTGAGACTGAAATAAATTGCTAAGAAATACATTTTCTTCCTCGTCTCAAAGTCCGGTTTCTTGGGAGCTTTCAGCCAAGGGCTGAAAACAAGGAGTCTAATATAACTCCTCATTCCTGAGAAGAAACTTCCTGGACATGCAACAGCAGTGCAACTCTCAGCGGTGCTCTGTCTTCTCACACAAACAGGTAAAAGCCAAGCTGGGATCTAGGCTCTGCTACCTGGTTGTATACCAATGATAGTATTTCTCTATGTATTTACAGCTAGTCACAAGCCTAAGCGCTCAATGAACTAAAGCAGGAGCACCTGATATTATTTATGTATGTTTTAAATACCTTTCAACCTGTTTGCTTCCTTTTCTGATTATTGACTCTTTTTCAGGCAGCTTCTTATTTTAGATAACTGTGCCTATACATTGATTACCTGCTGAGGAGTTGTTGATCAATTTTAAGAAGCTTTAGGTTTTCATAGTTCAGCCTGTTACTGAGCAGTGTTTATTTTTCTGCTCTGAAAATGTGAATAACTTAGAAATAAAAAGCTGTGACCTAAGCCAAGTGAATTGACCAAACAATAAACCCCATAACAACAGACAAACCGATATGTCCCTAAAAGACTTTCTTAAAACAAAAATCTTTGTGTTAGGGCATTAGTTAATAATGGACAAAATCACATTGTTTATTACACAAAGCTGTGGTTACTTATAACAAATCACAAAGAACAGGTGAGGATGAAGTCAATTGATTCAGAAATGTTTGCATCCATACAACCTCCAGGTACTGGCATCTTAATTCACACTGGTCTGGGGAAGCTGCTCGTTCACCTTTATGAATGAATGAGCAGTTAGACAGTGATACAATGAGAGAGATGAGTAAAGCATTCTTATGACAATATGGCATAGTAAAGAATGTAATAAATATACTACACAGGGAATAATAAAGGTAACAATTCAGCAATGTAGGGGATTTAGACTTGAATTTTCAGTAGTCTGAGGGATTTAAACACAAAGCTTCTATTATGCTGAAGGGTAGGTGGGATCTGCTTAATATCTCAGTCTTCTGTGTTTCTTACAAAATCATATCTTTTTGTAACAGGTAGAGGTACCAAAAAGACAGCTACATTCCAGATCTGTCCAGAGATCTATATTCTTGTTACCTGACATTCAGAAAATGGGAACCACCAAAAAACACATAGTAACTGAGCCAGAAAACTCTGTAAGAAAAGATGGAGTCACTGTGCTTGGGAGCTTAAATGGCAAAGGGTAAAAATACAAGAGGGTGCAGAAATGTGGCAAATATTGTATGGTCTTGGCCAATGCACATGAAACAGGTGCCTGGAGAGGGGAAGAAGAGTTTTCTCATTTTCCTCACCAATGCTGGCCACAGCTGCACCAAAGCAGGTATCTGTTATCATCCAGGCCTCTCACTTGTACCCTAATAGCTTGACCAACCCTCTCCCTGAATGGTTTCTTCCCCAAGGAGCAAGCATGTCTGGGCAGACTGAGGCTAAGGAAGAAAGCAGTAGGGCTGCACCCAACATTAGCAAACCTGACTCAGCATCAGTTCCTCAAGCAGCAGCATCAAGGAAGGTGATGTTGGAGATCTACTCTGCCACAGCTTCACATTGCATCTGGATGAAGGTGCACTCATCCCTCATGTGAACAGCAATGGAAGGGCAAGTGGAAAAGGAAAAAAGCCCATTTTGAGCTACGATGAGCCAGTACAAGGGAAGGGCATGGGTCTGATCTGAAACAATAAACCCTCTACAGATGACCATTCAGTAGGTCCCAAAGGGTAATTTGGATAATACTTCTCACCCTCCTTGGCCATCTGTAATCCCTGCTCAAGTTTTAAGGCTGAGGTAATACTGCCCACATTAGCTCTCCTGCAATGTGCATCTTGCTTTGCTCGTCTTTTCCTCAGCTCTCTATCACCACTTCTAGCAATCATTCAATCATTCCTAAATTAAACTGCACTTAGAGCCTTCTTCGAGATGAGGACCCATTGTGTAAGTCCTGAACAAACCTTTCTGAGCAACCTCATTTCATGCCAGGAGGAAAGACAAAGGTTGTCTCAGTCTGCTCCCACAGTGACCAGCCAGGAACAGTGCACCTCTGGCAAAAGATTTCAACCCAGTTTGAAGAGCAATGTTGGTTTAATGCATGAAAAGAAAGTTAGGTTGTCCCCAGGATCAGCATAGGGAAGATGAAAGCAGCGACATCACTGCAGCTCGGCTGGGAAAGGCATATTTGGACTTTCATAAAAAGGAAATCTTGTTTTTATGTTAACCAGCAATCAAGGACAACCAGCACTAACATTTCAGGTTGTTCTTTTCTCCACAATATATAAAGTTAAAAAGAACTGTTGGAATTAAAGACATTCCGTGATGACTGTGTAAATCTTTAGTGATTCACACATTATGCAATGTAAATCATGCAGTTCTTTGGTGAGCAGTATAGAGCAGAAACCTCATAAATGATGGAAAATCCTCTTTGAAGAGGTGCTTTGGTAATTTTTTATGAAACAAAGACATTTTTGTTGCTCTGCAGAACAGACTATGGCTTATTACAGAAAGACTGCATGTTTTTTCAAGTCAATTTTGAACTTTCTGCCCCAGACATGAAAAGCAAGAAAACTTGAGATGTACCCTAAAACACATTTGACTGCAACTTCAGGCAGTGCTGTCTATAGCAATAAAATCATGGTCTTCACTTTTCTAATGTACTCAAAAAATACCCAGACCAGGTTTTGGTTTCCAGCTTCTTCCTGAGGGATCCAGTGATGTTCGCTACATACCAGGGCTGCTCTCCAAATAAGAAACTTCAGTCTTGTTATTTCTGCCCTTCCTTCAACCAGTCACTCCAGCAGTATCCATGAGGAGGAGATAGCAGGGACTGCCCTGCTGCCTAAGCACTCACAGTACCTTGCATTCATCCAAGCAAAAGCAAAACCCTGCCTGTTCTAGCTGAGACCATGACAGGCTAATAGAACACAGAAATCCCGCTTTCTTCAGGATGGAACCATTGCCACAGGAAATTCTCATGAGACACATTCTTCTCAAGAAATTTATTGCCTCTGCCCAACCTCAATGGCCCTGATTGCTCTCTTAAGCTTCAAGAGTAACTCATAGCTGGAGAACTCTGAGTTTCTCCCTACAGCATGAGACCAGCAGAACCCTTCCATGAACCCCAAATACATTCAGCAAAGGGTACAGCATATATCTGCTGCCAGAGAAACACAGGTGCTGTAGAAGACCAGGAAATTTTGATGGGAGATCGAGTCAATACTGCATTATTACCACAGGATATCACACGCACCAGAGTAAAACCGAACACAGGTCAAAATGAAGAAGTCTGATTTATAGTCTATTTTAAAATCCCTGGTTATTTTTTAACCAAGTCAATACTCTCAATTCTTCTCATGGTAGAGGTTAGAAAATATCCATAACAGGAAGTTGTTGGGGTGCTGCTCAACCAGATCTCCTGAAAGCAACATGAGCCTGAGGTAATCACAAGGCACTATAAATACATCTTTGTGATTGTACATTCTCACTCATTTGGGAACAAAACAGGCTCTTTAATCCTATGGTAAGACCTGGCAGAGCAGAAACACTCTAAGCCAAAAATGGTTCAACCTATTCATCCTGAACAGAGGTCCTTAGAAGTGTTTGAAGGGAACACACCCTTGCTCTTGCTAGGGGAATGCCATGCCCAATGCAATCTTAAGCTCACTCTGTATCATGCAGTCTAACTGGACTATTTCAATAACAGAACAACTCTCCTGGAAATGACAGATTGCTCTGATTTAAACACTACTGCTTCCAGATGCAATCAACTTTATTTTGAAAGAGTTTAATGCTAAAATTACAGTGAATATTCAGGCCAATACTGTGAATTAGGTCAAAGTAATACTTGATGCATTGCAAAAATTAATCCATGCATGCATGATTTTCTTTTAAATCTTTAAACAAGTTTAAGATTTATATATTTAAAATATTACATATATAGTATATGTGCATATTTCTAAACCATGCCTTTCTGCACATATATCAACTGCACATATATAAAGACATATGGAGCTACATAGTTATATAAATGCAGCAGATGTGGCATTTATATCTACATGAAATTTCTACCTATATTTCAACTAAATTCACACACCTATTTGTACAGATGCAAATGGAAACAAATGCACCAATAACCACTGTAAAACATAGAATCATAGAATAGTTAGGGTTGGAAAGGATCTTAAGGTCATCTAGTTCCAGTCACCCTGCAGAAGCAGGAATAGCTTTCTTTATAGCTATATTAACAGGGTGAGTTAAAACCAGGTGCTTATATAATAACAAAATATATTTTTCCAAAGTGAGTTTCAGTTACAGGTAACCCTTATTAGATTTTACTGGTTGTTATGTAAGAAATCACCATGATCAATCTTTCAGTTAATCTCTGTTGTCCTTCAAGCATCACAGTGACATGGCTGGGACATGCCAGCAGTTGCAGATGCTTCATTAGGTAGTTAATTGGCAATAGCTGTAGGGGTAATTCAACATTTTCCAAAGAGTTCAAATAGCACTTTAGGGCAAAACATTCCCCTCCACTGGTATCTTTCTGGGTTGTTGTGATTAAGCATAATTAGGATTCACCATCTCTCTTTCAAATATTAATAATAACACATTGGCGGTTTGTGAATGTCAGACAGGATCTGGCACATCAAAGCCATATTTTTAAAAGTAGATATATGGGGTTTATAGCCTGGACCGGTGGAATTTAGCAAGAGTGTTCTGATCGTGTATTAGAGAGAATTTTCTGCACTGAAAGCCCCTCAGTGAATACAGTTTGTGCAAATAGTTCAGTGGTAGGACATAAAAGCAAACACTGATTTACTGAGCAAACTAAGAGTAGCCATGCTGTAATGTTCTTGGCTCCGATTAAATGCTTGTCTAGGGGAGAATCCCTTTATTAACAGCAGCATAAACCTTTTGCGGTTAGAGAATATTTGGATGATTATGCTTGCAAAAAGCATAGCTAACAGCTACCAGAGACAGTGCAATCTTCCAGCAAGCCGTGTATTTACAATGGTCTGAGTAGCACTAACAGCTTTACCAGTTACTCTGTTCTCTCCTCTTGCTTAAGTTGTCAGTAAGGCTGCTCAATCATCTATCACATGTTCAACCGTGAAAAAAAAAACATAATTTGCAAAACAATCCTGATTTCTTGGAACATACTCATCTGGATACAAGCTTTCATTTCAGAAACAAGCTTCAGACCATAAGATGTATTCCCACTATTTGCTGTCCACTGAA
>JASSUY010037792.1:0-51350 GCA_032466535.1 Forpus xanthops | reverse complement strand
GCCACCCAAGGCTATGTCCAACCCGGCCTTGAACACTGCCAGCGATGGAGCATTCACAACTTCCCTGGGAAACCCATATACATTCCTTGGGAAGTTACCCTCCTTAGAGGAAAGGGGAAAAGAAAGAAGAGGAAAAGGAGAAAAAGCAACATCTTGGGTTTTCCAAGGTTCTGTCTGATGCACTGGTGATGGGCTAGGTCAGGCAAACACTGTTCAGATTGACATTCATCTCTGACAGTGGCCAGCAATGGCAAGAGCAAAAGAAGAGGGCAGACATATACTGATACCCTAACTCTCCAGCTCCAGCTGTCTGTAGCTGAGGGACTGTCTGAGCCAAAGATGGCACATTTTTATTCTGCACTTATTCAGTCACTTCTGAACCTTGCCGTATTTCTAATTTCCATACTTTGCTGGTGGCAATGAGTGCTCGAACTGGACTACAAGAGCAGTTTTCTCTGTTACAAAGAATAGGATAATTTCTCTCATCTTATTTTCTTTTTTCACTAATCTGCAGATATTTTGTGTTTGTTTTTTTTTTTTTCCTGTGATCAAAATAATTTGCAGTTGTTTAAATCTCCTTATTCCCACTTTTCTCTCTTCAGTTTCTCTTAGGCTCAGAAATCTTCTCTGTTGTCATGGGTTTTGCTTTTTCTCCCCAGTTTTCTTTCTTTGATTCCTTACCTGAGGCAGATTCACTGTGGGTGCCATGTTCAGGCATAGCAAGAGGGAGAAGAAAGGCAGCAGTTAAAGAGGTAATTTTCCCCTCCATCTATTCTGTGTGTTTTCACCAAGCACAACCTGCGAGATCTTCCTTTTTCTCCCTCTCTGCCACATGTGTATGGCAGATCCTTCTTTTGAAAAACTTTTTCCTGTAACACATGGTCAGGGACATCTCTGCCACCACTTGGTTTTCACGGTTTTCCAGGGCCAGGGCAAAGTCAGGCCTGGGCCCAGAGAGCAGAGCTTTGCAGGATGCATGGAGGGCTTGGGGACTCTGCTGTTGGAGTCTAAGAAGTAAGACTGGTTTATGTGCAGAGGGTGGAAGTATGGAAAACGACATTATTTGCCCTTTGTCTTTTCTGTTTTTCTAACTAACATCATCAAATGTAGTTGTCATGGTCTGTCTCCCACATATACATCTTCAATGACATACAAGTATTTTGTTTCTGATGGGCTGCTGTCTCCCAAGCCCGGTAGGCGCTGAGCTCATCACTGCCCTCAGCTCATACATCTCCTTGCAACTCAGCCCTGACCCCATGAGAAGAATAAAAGCCCTCCTTTTCTGACAAGTATCTTCAGATAAGCCCCTGAAATGAGCCATCCCACTACTCCACATCCTTTCTTCTACCTGAAACCCACATAGTACTCAGGGCTGCCTACATCTACTTCCAAAGTCTGGAGGGGGAAGAGGGTAGAGCATCGCTTGGGAAAACACCTGGAAGAGTCCCTTGGAAATCTGGTTTCTCGCCCATCACTGGAAGAAGCCAGAAAGCTGCAGAGATGTGACATTTGGCAGCTGCAGATAGCATGCGCAGAAGCAGTGTGATTTGCCTGACTGCAGCAGCTGCCTCTTCACCCTGCACTTACCACTCTGTACCTCTTCCTGCACCATGTCTGTCCCATAGCTGAGCCAGGCAGTGTGGGCTGACACCCTTCCCTCCCACGTGGTGTAATGCTGCATGGGGCTATACATTTCTTGCAAGCCTCTGGTTGTCCTCAGTCACCACTGATTCCTGTGGCAGAGAATAAAAACACCAAAAAGCTCAAAGGTATAAAAGATATTTCCTACCTTTAAATACATTCGCCTGCTTATAAAGCTAACACAGTCATTACATATACATAAAAAACACTGTATGTTTAAATTACTTCATATTTATGTAAGCACAGTGGAGGAGCAGTCTCTGCCCTCTCATTATGAGGTGAGTGAGGAGAGGGCAGTGGTGGCTGCCACCCAGCAGCGAGACCAGCAGGTCCTTCTCAGCTCTAAATAGTCTGGGCACAAGTGGTCGCATCTGTCTTGCTGGCTCACTGAAACTGCCTAAGCTCTACATGAATATCAGAGCCTCTCTGCTTTTCAAGTGACTAATGGTTCCCTAATGCATGTGGCTGAGAGCAGCCACACGCAAAAGCCTGCAGATACAAGTCAAAAAGGAGCACAGGAGGCTGGCAGCACACCGGCAGCTACTGGGCAGGTGGCTGACAGACAGTGCTGATGTATGGTCCTGCTGCCCACTGCATGTGTTTAGTGAATTATTGCACGAATGACTGCGGCTGTCCTAGAAGTCAGCAGATTTTGCAGGGTGCTTTAGTGCTGGAAGCTCACAGGCTTTCTTCCTCACCATGGCTTATAGCTGTGAATGAGAAGGGAGGTGGGCAGGGGTTGTATTACCAGTGTCAACACAGTACGTCCCCTTGGGGGCCATTTGGTTGCATGTAGGGAGCACCCCAGGTAAGGAGAAGAATCGTGTGTTTGGGTACAAGCCTAAAGTCAGAGGTTATAGAATATTCTGGCTTTTCTCCTCCCTCCACGTTTACAACCAGTTACCTCTGTGTAAGGGCATGTTTTTACTTGGAAGTGAAAAAGCCTCCTGGTGCTGAACGAGCTGAATGCACACACACAAAAAAGTGACATAGTGGTGCTAGAGCAATGCCAAAAGTTGAGAGCCTGGCTCATTGCTTTGCAGAAGAGGACCCAAGCAAGAGTCTGCATGACTTTATGCATCTATTCAGGTATAATAGATAGATTCCTATACTGAGATCACTACCAGCATGTAGCAGTCTTTTCCTCTATCAAATACAAAATCATTTCATTTTATTAAGCCAAAACTTGGGAATTCAGAGTTTTTTTTTTTTTTTTCCTGTTCTGTGTACCTGATTACTCGGAAATATGCTGTGCACATCTTACAGGCATTTTGATGTAGTGCAAATGCAAATCCTTATTGTGAAGGCAGGCAACAAGTCAGCTTTTGATCAGCTATGGGATCAACTCCTACTTCATGCTTATGATGTTGAGGTGTTCTGATAACTTGGGCTGATTCCTCAAAGTAATTTTTCAAGCTCTCTTTCCTACTTGATGATCAAAGATAAGAGAGTGCATAATTCACGGCCTTTCATATTCATGTTTGTATTTTTGGATTATAGTAGGCGAATGCATTTTGCATTTTAATGAAATATATGCCCACCCACTACTCAGTTACTGGAATGAGGACTAACCTGATGAATACATGTACTTACCACAACTCATCTTCAGGAAGGAGGCTCTTTCTGAGACAGCCACCCTGCTGTCGTTTCCGCAGGATTTTGTCTTCTGCACATTTTGGCTATTGGATATCTCTTCCTTCACGTAGAGTCCCCCCCTACTGCTAATGCTGTTGTGTCTATAGGTTAAAAGCAGGAGTATGTTTTGAAACTGAGCAATGCATGAGGCTGCTTTTAAAGGCTTGTATGAGCCATAAGGTTGTTTTGAAAGGCTATGCTCTGGGGTGACTTATAGGTATTCTTTAAAATTTCATTTCTTTTTCTTCTTTTTTTCTTTCTTTTCTTTTTTTTTCGTTTAGTAATAAGTAGTGTCATAACCCTTGTAAGAGCTGTTTTGGCTACCATAGCCTGTACTTCAGTAATGACATGATAAAACTAGACATGACCTGGCAGTGTGTGCTCACAGCCCAGAATGTCAACTGTGTCCTGGGCTGCATCAAAAGGAGCATGACCAACATGTAGATGGAGCTAGATCTGTCCCTCTACTATGCTCTGGTGAGACCATACCTGCAGTACTGAGTCCAGCTCTGGAATCTGCACAGGAAAGACATGGACCTGTTGGAGAGGGTCCAGAGGAGGGACACAAAGATGATCAGAGTGCTGGAGCACCACTCTTATAAGGACAGGCTGGGAGAGCTGGGGTTGTTCAGCCTGGAGAAGACTGCTCTGAGGAGATCTTAGAGCAGACTTTCTATACTTAACAGAAGCTTACAAGAATGATGGGGAAAATTGCTGAAAAAGCAGGGCCTGTTGTGATAGGACAAGTGGTAACATTTTCAAACTAAAGGAGGATAGATTCAGACTAGATAAAAGAAATTCTTAAAATGAGGATGGTGAGACACTTTCACAGGTTGCCCAGAGACTGTGGATGCTCTATCCCTGGAAACATTCAAGGTCAGGCTGGATGGGTCTTTGAGAAACCTGATCTGGTTGAAGATCTCCCTGCCTGTTGCGTGGACTAGATAGCACTTAAAGGTCCCTTCCATCAGAAATCATTTTATGATTCCATGATTGTATGATATGTCCATGATGTACAGACTCACTGCAAATGAACTGAGGTTTGTAGTCAAAACATACATAGGGGTAGTGTACCCTTTGGGGTACTTTGAGAGTTTTAGTCAGTCACCATAGGGAGGTGAGGGTGCACGGCATTTTTGGCACATGAGTGTGGCTGGGGAATGTTCAAGCTCGCACTGGACAGCAGGTCTGCAGAAGTAGAATTTAGGGCTGTAGTTAATACTAAAGTGTTTCTGAATGGACAGGCCTGGTCCTTGGGCAACTGAAAGGGGTGTAGCCACTGTGGCCTCCATCTCAGGTGGCTCCACAGAAGATGACCACAGGGCACTTTTGGAACCCCTGTTCTTGGCTTTTTCAACCTGTTTTTGTTTAGTCATATATGCATTTAATACAGGTTGTGACTTTTGTATGAAGCATAATCCTCTGTAGTTTTGCAGGTGTCCTGCATATAATGCCATGTTCAAGGCAAGCTGTTCGAAGCGTTGGAAAATATTGTATTATGTCATTCATTTCTGTGCTGGATAATCTGAAATTTAGCTGAATTACTCAGGAAAAATTGAAAGTAATAACGAACAATCATCACACAGAACTTTCCCGTATTCAAACAAATCAGTTGCCATTTTCTGCCAGACTCTGCAAGGAGTGTCATAGATTATCAGCAGCTCCTTGCAGGTCTGCTTCCAGCATCTTCAACAAATGCAGAAATTCCTAAATGCATGGTCTGTTTTCTGAGTTCATGGAGGGCCAGATAAGTATGTGTCTTCCTGCCTGGTGTTGCTTGTCTGTTTGTTTGGTTTGGTTTGGTTTATATTTTGCTGTTTGTTTTGGGGGAAAAGGGGCTTGCATAGAAATTGCCTTATGAATCCTTCCCAGCTGTTGCTTTCTTCAGAACTAAAAGTTTCTCCACTGAAGCCCATTAATCAATTTTAGCAGTGCTAATTATCCACATGGAACTGGTTTTCCATCCCAGAATTCATAAGCATTGCAGGGATCTTGTTGTCTTTGTGCAGGCTGGCCTGATGACACGTTTTCTTGGAAGTTTCACTTGTCTTGTAATTTTCTCTTTCTCTCATGATGTTTGCTGGCTTTCTTTTTCGCAGACACTAACAACTATTCAAATGTCATGTGTCCGTGTTTTAAAGTCTCCCCTCTTTTTAGCATCACACGGGAAAGAATCTGTTACAAAACACTTCTTTTGCCTTTTTCCCAATATTTTGGAACTGTAATATCATGTACTGAAGCTTTGTCCCTAGAGGAGCCAGACTTGTCCAAAGGATATTCCCAACAGACTTGATACTTGTTGCAATTATTATTACTGTGTTAAGCAAACCTCTGGCTTCCTGGGTCAAAGAAAAATAATTCCTCTTTGGTCTAGTATGTTATGCTCTGTTTTGTTCGGATCTGCTCTCCACTGGAGCACTTTCCAGCAGCAATTTTTCTTCAACCTCTCCTTGCAAAGCAGGTCACTGAAGTGCTGTTTTCATGGTGAAGTATAGAGCAGGAGGGTTGGACTAGGTGATCTCCAGAGCTCAGCCACTCTATTATTCTATTTGATTTCTTAATTTTAACCCAACTGTAACTTACCTTGTTTTTGTGGATTTGTGGGATCAATCTGATTTTTGTATTGTGTTCAGGCTTTAAAAGAGAGAGAAAAGTGACATTAGAACACTCAGGATTTATTGGCTGCATTCAACTTTCCCTAAAATAACGTACCATAAATTGTTAGCTTTTACCTTACCCATAAGCATACTGCATTACCAGCCACTGAGAAGCTGCCTATCAAAACATAAAGGGTACAGTGTTATATAGATCTACTGCACCTCTCTTACCTCCATGTTTTCCTTAACTCCTATAGATTCTCAGGTATATTGTGGGTACACGGCTGACCCTGGTTGCAGCAGGCAGCTTGTGCTGCATTGAGTTAGCAGCCTCATTGCACCAAGGCAAGGGGAGGGTAGCTGGCAGGGCACACCATTCCTGTATCTAGCGCAAGAGCTGATGCTCATTTTGGGTACCTCAGTCAGATCTCCAAGGAGTCTCCTGTCTCCCAGGGCTGAAAATAGCTACCTAGAAGTCTAACAGAGATGCCAGGGTGCTGCAGGCAAGCTTCTCCCACAGAGGAAAACCTCTCCAGGAGGGGTTTCCAATGCAAAAAATTCAGCCTGCAGTTTCCTGGCTTCTGGATAATCAAAGGTATGTGTGTTACCCCTAATAATCTGAAGTGATACTCTGCATATGTAGCTGGACTTAGATGTATATAAATCTCACAATAAGGCATAATTAATGTAACAGGTGCATTCTTTTGAGGTACATTAACTTTAGATCATCAATTCTTTTTTAAGCACGTGATCATTTGTAAGTATTGCTCTAAGCCATAACACTGAGAGACATGAAACCTGGGCCACCTTCAGGGCTTTGCTAGCCCTGATGATCAGACTAGTAGGCTGTCCACATGAGAAGGGCCCCAGAAGGATGTCTTTCTTCAATATCAATATAATGAAAATGTGTGCTAGTGTATGTGCTGGGAAATTTCAAGGCCCAGCCATGAAAATTAAGTGGTAGTAATTAGCTGTATCCTGAAGACACTTGCCTGTCTTGCATCTTAGGTAGGTACCGCTAGTTCTTTATGTTTGTTGCTGTTTGTAGCTGTGCAGAAGAATTAAGTATTACCATATAAGAAATATTTTCCACATTTCTAGGAATTTTGGTCTTCAGAAAAGTTATGTTTTTTCTCTAGATCAGGAAATTCATGCTCACCATGAAAGCATTCCTTGCTAGAGGAAAGAATGAATGTACTCATTAAAGTATTAGTTTACCTATATGAAAACTTGTGATTTCAAATGAATGCTGAGGGTTCTTTTGTTCTTTTTGCTGCTCTCCACATCACTGAACCACTGACTAAGATGTTAATTCAAAGGTTCTCAAACTGTTTTGTGAAATCCTTGATGCTGCTCTGCAGAGAGCAGGCAGCTTGTTTGATAGCAGCCGCCTCCTCTTTGGCTTAGGCAAGCAGCTGTAATTTAAAGAGGACAGCTGAAATTTTATTCCTTCTGTTGCCTCTCCCTGTAAGCAGTTGGTTTAGCTGCTGTAGGGAAGCTGTATGGCCAAACAAACATCTTTAAAAGTCAATCATTTAGGCAGTAACATCTGCATCAACAATAAAAATATGAAAAACAAGATCACCACGAATTATTTGTGATCTTACCTTTGTGTGTCAGCTGCTGGATGGCAGCAGCCTGTAGCCACATTCTAATCTCATGACACACCAAAGGCAAATGTCAGACCCCTTTTTCCCCCTTCAGTGGCACAACCAACCTCTGTTACTTCCTGTTTGCTGGGAGTGAGACTGGATGCAGACACCTTGTCAGATCAGATGGTGTGTGGTAGTTTGATTTTTTTGTTATACTTTTCTATGTGTCATGTGGGCAAAGTCTGAGAGGTGTCTGGTAAGTTATGTCTGTTCACAGCTCAGCTTGAAGTGACCTTGTGCTACTACTCCCACTTTTACCTCCTAACAGCAGATAGCTGCCAGCCAGCTCCTCATCGAGCGCCTGAGCTTCTGCTCCCTTCGCCTCACAAAAAGTAAGTGGTGAAGGATGGGACTATGCAGCACTTCTGGTGCTGGGGCAGTGCAAGTGTGAGTGCTGGCAGAGGTAACTGGAAAATTGCAGTTTTTCCTTCCCCCTGCCAAGCTGGCCTTTCCAAAGGCTTTCCAAAGAGGACTTCCCCCAGTTCAAGAAGATCTCTGAGCACCCTTCCTCCTTTCCTTCAGTTAGCTTCACTCTGCTTGCTCCAGTCTCTTCACCTCTAGTTTAATCTCCCATGGCACCCTTCTTCCATCACCCTGGGCTGTGATGTCAAACAGCACATCTTCTCTCTCCCCAGCCAGGAAAGCTGCATACAGCTCCCTGCCTGTGCTGAGCATACCATCACAAGAGCAACTTCTACTGCTCCTTTTTTCATCATGTCTTGCATATTTAATCTCTTTTGCTAGTGGAGAAGTTAATGGAGGGTCTCTGGTGGCTGGTCCCTGTGTACTTCGCAAGCAGACAGCTATTAGCCAGCCTGTCACCTCCATGACCCAGTGATTGCTTATAGTATTTAATGCTCACCCAGCTGCTTGACTGGCAAAGGCCTGTGTGTGGATCCTCTGCAGTAATTGACAGGGCCATGTGTTTTCTGCTTTCATTCTTTAAGTACTCAAAATATCCACTAAAGGGAGAAGGTATGAAGGGTTTTCACACAAGAGGAGCAGAGCTGCTGTTTTTATCATGACAACCTGTGAGGATTCCAGGTGCTTTGACAGTATGTCTATCTTCAGGTTTCATACAACTAAGCAAGTTTCCCTTCACACTTTCCCACCCCCAAAAAAACCCTGTCAAGACTAATGCTTTTCTGTTTTAAGTTAGAAGTTTCAATTTACTTCTCACTTCTTGATAACCTTTTAGAATCCAAACATATTTTCAGTCACTGATACTTGGATGGTTTTGAGTTAAAGCTTTTCAATTTTTAAACAAACCCTAAAGATACCAAAGGAAAATTGGAGGAAAAAAACCGCATCTATCAGCTACTTTATGAAAGACCAGTTCCCAGATACTGACTACAGAGCTACAAATTATTTAAAGCAGAGAAAATTGTACTGCGATCCCTTAAGCCTCACATGCAAACTACGTAGAGCAAGGCTATGCCATATCCATCACAATTTCAAAAAATGTGTAGCTGTTAACAACTCAGCCTGCATTCGGCTCCACTCCCAAACAGCATACATGCTATGTATCATGTTATCTGAAGCCTAGTCATGTTACTGCCCAAGGCCAATATCTTAACTATAAATAATGAAGGCTTTAAAGGTTCTGAATTTTGAGTTGAAATTTGGTAAATAACCTAACTGCAAGAGTTTTTTTAAGAATGCTCTCTTTTTTTTTGGTTTGTTTTTTTTTTTTTGTTCCTGGCCTGTACATGTCCTACATACTGATGTTTAAATCAATCAAAACAGTTCCCAATACAAGTGGAAGAATAGTGGCTACAGTGCCATGAACAAGAATATATCCATTGCAGACAATGTCTGCAGGTCCGTGTATAGAGTTTTTAGGCTCTGATTTATTTGTAAGACCTTAGGAAGAAACTCAGTCATCGCTGAAGATCGGTGAAGATCTCCAGCTAATGTAACATGTGGCTTAAACATTATATCTTACATTGACAAAACCAGGCTAGTGTTTCAGATATAAGGAGAAGCCGTCTGCCCTCTTTTTGAGCTGTAATTACACTACAAGCACAGGACTGATTCTTAAGTGGGTTTAGCAGCCCAGAATCACGAGTTTGGTTTGATCCAGGTTAGTAGTTTGGAAGTACCTGTGCTACCTACCTAGGTTATTCCTGCTGCAGGGTACATATGGGTTGTGCTTAGCTAATAGAAAATTAATGGGTGGTGTCAAGCATTCCTTTTTATATCAAAGGAAGATGGAGAGCTTTGCCATGGTGCATGACTACAGATATGATGAAGGACAAAGCAGAAATAATAGAAGTTGAGAAAAGGGCAGCAAAATGAATAAGGAATGTAATATTTCAGAGACTTTCCAACTAGAGAGATTTCTAAAAGATAATGAGAACTTCCACAGGGAAAGGTTATGTATTGGACAAATGTAAAATATTCATACGATCTTCAGAAGGAAATGGGTGACCTTGAGGACTGCAGTAATCAAAAGGGACTGAAATTTAACAGTACAAAATGAAAGGTCAGGTTCTCACTGACTAATAACAAAACCTTTATTACAAACTGAGAGCTTATCAGCTGTAAATGACAGAGGAGGAAAAGCTTCTTGAGGCACTTGTAGATCAGAGAGTGGCTGCAAGTACCCAAAATGATGTATCTGTGAAAAGACTGTTCAGCTAGGCTAGCTGTCTGCAGTTGTGGTAGGAAATCAAAGCCATTATATGAAGAACGGTAGAAATACCCAATCCTAGCACTAGCACCCCAGGCTATTAGGCAAAGTGATGCCAGCAGGCAGGGGAGGGTGATCCTTCTCCCTTGATCAGTCTTGGTGGGACACCCCTGGAGAGCTTTGTCCAGTTCTGAGCTCCCAAGTACAAGAGAAACATCAAAATGCAGAGCCACAAAGATAATGAAGGGCTTGGATTTGTTGACGTGTGAGGAGAGGATGAGAGAGCTGGGATTGTTCAGCCTGAAGGTGAGATGGCTCAGGGGGATCTCATCGGTGTATGTAATACCTGAAGGGGGGAGTAACAAAGATAGATTGACTCAGGCTTTTATCAGTGGTGTCAAGTGATGGGAGAAGAGGCAATGGGTACAAACTGAAACACAAGAAATTCCATTTAAATGTGAGGAAAAAACAGTTTTACTGTGATGGCGACTCAGCACCAGAGGTTGCCCAGACAGGTTCTGGAATCTCAGTCCTTGGAGATATTCAAAACCCACCCAGGCACAGCTTTGAAGGACCTACTGTAGGTGACCCTGCTTTGAGCAAGGGATTGGACTAGATTGTCTCCAGAAAGGCTTCCCCATCTCAGTTGGCCTGTGTTTATGTGATTCATGAGTTAGATGGAGGCTGTAAAAAGTGCAGGGATATGTCACTGGGATGAGAAGGGACCTAGAATGCCAGTCCTGCTTGGAGGGCTGAAACTTCTATCTGAGAAACACTTTCAGTGTAGAGAGGTGAGATGTAAGCAGCACAGACAGAGGGGAACTATTTATTGCAAAAGGCCATGGTAGCACAATAACAGCTGAGTTTATGTTTGCCATAAATAACTGGGAAGTTGAAGTCAAAGGGAAAAGGGGTTATTTAGCTGTCAGAGTAACGGCGTTTGCTAACAACGTTCCAGACAGCAGGGAATGAAAAAAAAAACACACACACACAAAAAAAAAAGGTAGCAAAATAAAAGTTCTTTTAGACAGCTGCTGGAAATCGTTAGAAACGAAATGCTGTGGCACAAGGTCTTCATGAAGTGGGGCTCCTTCAGTCTGGAGTACTCAGTTATATAGGTCCCATTTGAATTGCTCCAGTTTCTGTCTCCTCAAGGAACAAGTGAATGTTAAGAAGTAAAGTTGTTGATCTCTGGGACTCACTTTCATAAGATGTTACTAAAAAAGGATTGTTAAGACTTAAAGAGAATGAAGAATCTAAATGTAAAAGAACATCATCTGTAGTTTAACTGGCTGTAATTTAGAGCCATGATAGACTTCAGCAAAATCAGTCACGGAAATAGTAACATTGCTGTCAAGATTGGACTCAAAGAGGTAAGAGGCCTGGAGTTGTTACTTTGAAAATACCAAACAATGTAATTAATTTTACTTCAAACTTAACCTTTCTTATCTTTCAAGTCCCATTTAACACATCAGAGAAGGAGATTAATGGTTTAAGTTCTTTCTTCAAATGCCTTGCTAAAAGTGTCTAACTGCAGCTCCAGAAAGGTGTGTTGGAAAGTGTTTTTTCACTCCTTAAGATGAAAATTCCAGCTAATATGCTTCTCACCCAGTCACTTTTGCTAGAGATGAAATTTTTGGGTTCTGTTGTATATCTACTATGTGAGAAGGATATTATGAGGATAAGCTACAGTTTTTGTTCCTCTGTACTGTTACCTATCTCTAGAAAAGATTTTCTAGCACCACTTTCAGATTCCTCAAGAAAATTCACTTCTGCCCCAAAGCCCCAAGTCAAATGGACTAAAATGCATCTGGATAACTTATCTTTTGATGGTAGCCTATACATCTGCACTTTCACAATGTTCAGAGGGTTCAAGCCATATAGGCAGTTGAACATGGCAGAAATACCATGGAAATGGTAACAACTACATTTCACAAAATTGTTAATGCCAGTTAATTTCTCCACAATAGATAATTACTTTATTTTTTATTGAAATATCTGTGGGAAAATAGAAGGCAAAGTGAAGTACTATAGAACAATTCTGTAGGTAAATAACTTGAGTCCCTGAGTACTGAGCAATGCACAGGGAGCCTGCAACACTGAGGTCTGCTCCTTCACAGTTTCTGGGTAGAGGCTGCCCTTGCTGCACAGTTCTCAGAGACAAGTTTGATGAGTACAATTGCTCTTGCTGATTTGACCTTGTGGTTTTGGCTCTTGTATTGTGGCCCGTGCACTTTTGTTTTTGTCAAGAAAATTTCTTAACATGTCAATGCTTGTGCACTGTACAACCTCTTGGGTACCTGCTGATGAAATATCTTCTGTTACCTGCGAGCAGCTTGGCATTGCTGTAGCTTCAGGGAAGCAGAACTGCCAGAGGGCTGTGGAGATGGGCTCACTGCTCCTCTCCTCACTCACCTGCACACAAGTACAGGCCAATTCCAGGCATTTTCCAGCCTGGCTGTTGATACCAGGTCCCTCAGCTGGGTATGCTTAAGCCACACCAGGCCTTTCTCCGTGGCCTTTTGATGCATTCAGGCCATCAGCCAAAACCAAGAATAGCAACAGTGGCTTTTGCCTCCTCTCAAATAGGCTGAGAAGGGTCTTGCACATCAGCAGTACCTCCAGTTTGTTTTGGCAGCACACATGCAAAGGCTGTTTGCAGACAGCACAGTCACTTTGATGGGATATGTGATATCAAAGCTCAACTACCTTCCAGTTCATTTGTCCTGTTGGACCTAGCAGGGTATGGTGGTGCTCCTGCCCAAGTAAGGGTTGATTCCCACTGAAGCCAAGTTTCAGTCTTCCCAATGGCGGCTGAAATTTAAGCCAGCAAGTTGCACTTGGCTTTCCATGACACTGCATAAAGGCGGCACACATGCACAGTGTTAAAAAGCTTTTTCCAGCTTGTAAGCAAGTGCTGAGGAGTAGCTGTGGATATGCAGTGACTCACATCGGCCATGAAGCTGATGTTTCCTAGTCATATTTGCAGGTCTGCATACTGTCCAGACATCAGTGCTTTATCATAGTTTTGTACTCTACTGTCAGAAGCATTACATTGCAAATCTTCCAGCTTTCCTAGCATGTATGACTGTAAATCTTCACCTGTGTGGCTGCAAATTTAGTCAGTATCTCTGAAATTGCTCAGTAGCACATGCTGGGAGATGATGCAAGAAACATCAGTAGGTCTGAGCATGAATAGAACCTTGGGATAAATAAAGAGAGACAAAAAAATTTGCAATGCAGATTTTGCTGCAGGTAGATAACACAGGCTTGATATTCAGCAGCTGAATATGTTTGCCATCAATTTAATCTAACGAACTATCTGAACCATCTGTTTGGACATTCATGTTGATGAAATGCTTTCCCAAGAGATAAGATGACTGAGGAATGGATCTGAGCTTCTGTTAGCTCAAAACATTCCAGTAAAGCTGTGGTGGCCTCCCTAGCCCTCACCAGTTTGTGTCCTCATTGAAAAGCAACAACCTCCCCATCATCCCCGCATGAGGCACAGGCTGGCAGTCCTCCTTCCACTCCCTTCCCGCCTGCACAGCTCCCTGTCTCACTGCCCCAGCCTGCACTCCCTGCAGCCAAGCTGCTTCTCATTACTGTTTTCCTCCTAAATAAGGCACTTGCTGGCTCTGCCTTGGCCCTGAACCCTTCAGCAATGAACCCTGAGGGTCTGTTCCCCAAACATCTCAGAATTAACACAGACTGGAAAAAAGCTTGTGGCTTTCATAGCTGTTTTTTTCCCTGATGTGATTTGGGGTCCCTGTCCTCCCCAGTACAATACAAGTGCACTCACAGTTTACTCTGTCTCTCTTCTGGTAAGGTAGACATTTCCCAAGACTTATGCTTGGATGAGAAACCAATGGAGAAACAAATGGATGGGAAACCAAATCAGACAACTATCTTTGCTCAAAATTATTATGATTATAAATCAATATAAGTAGAAGAATTAAAGGTGGATTTGGAGTGTTCTAAATCAGTTTCCCATTTCAAAGGAGAAGGGCTAAGTATGTAGTGTTAAGAGGCAAGCTGCATTAATTAGTCCTAGAAGAATGGATTTGCTCCGTCCTTTCAACAGACAGCACTGCAGGAAGGTGGAACCACATATGTCAGTTATTCTGTGAGCTAATGGCCCTGTGAGCCGATGAGGCTTCTTTTCCAGGGGAAAGTCTGTGGTGTATTGTCTGATCCAAGGGTGATGCCAGCAGCACTGCAAATATGTAAATGGAAATATCTCCATATTATCAGTGGAGAGAGAGTAGGATTTATTGCAAGGGCTTGTTCTGACTGTCTGGGATCACATGAAAAATTCTGCAGAAAGATTACTATGGGTAGCAAGAGAAGAAAGAACATGTGATATCAAAAAAGGCTAAAGGAGCTTTTCTTGTTTAGCTTAGCTAAATGAAGGCTGGAAGGGATACAGATGCTGTCTGTGAAAATGCAGTGGGAAGAATGGCGATGTTCTGAAAATACCAAAAATGTTACAAGAACTGAAGTTATATAAATGGACCAGGAACAAAGTCAGGCTATAAATGGAAAGGTGTCTCTCCATCATTAAAGCGGTGAAGTCCTGGAAGAGCTTTCAAACCAAGATACAGTGATTTCTTCCAAAATGGAGCTTGGTGTGGTGTCCTGAGTTCAGCAGTAGCAGTCATTTTTCTCCTTCTTAGAAGCTGGTGTAGTGCTGTGGTTTTGACTTTCAGCCTGGGAACTGTGCTGATAACACCGATGTTTTCAGTTGCTGCTCAGTAATGTTTAGTCTGACCAAGGACTTTCTGAGACTCATGCTCTGCCAGGGAGGAGGAGAAGATGGGAGGAAGCAGGAACAGAACACCTGACCCAAATTGACCAAAGAGATATTCCATACCACAGCACATCATGCCCACTATATAAACTGGAGGCAGTTACTCAGAAGGGTGAGATCACTGGTGGGTTGGGCTGGGTATTGGTCGGCAGGTGGTGACCAGTTGTATTCTATTCCCGTGTTATCTCCCTTATCATTATTATTGTTGGTGGTAGCAGCAGTAATTTGTGTTATACCTCAGTTACTAAAGTGTTCTGATCTCAACCTATGGGAGTTACATTCTTTCATTTCTCCTCCCTATCCCTCCAGTAGTGGAGAGGAGGAAGGGGAGGGGAGTGAGAGAGCGCCTGTGTGAGTTATGGCTGGGCTTAAACCATGACATGTGGTATGAAATGGCTTTATACAGTGTGGTGACAGAGGTCTGCCACTGGCATAAAGTCTACTCCTCTTGTATATCCATTTGTTAAAATTGCTTTCAAGTACCAGTTATTTTCCTCTCCAAAGAAAGGTAGCCACAGTAAAAAAAACTTGAATACACAGAGAATAGATTAGTAAAGTGGCAAGGGGTCCATTAGCCTCTTTGTAACCACGTTCAGTGGCTCACTGACATCTCTGCTGAACTGACCACTTAACTGTAATATGTACATATATTGCTGTCAAAATTAGAATTACGCAAGGAAGCAAAGACAAGTTAGCAAGTAACCAACAGAAAATAAGTGCATTGAAATAGCCTGTTGTGCACAGGGACAGGAGCTGCCACAGCCTCCAAGGCTATGTGTTGTGATTCCTCTTGGGAAGTGGAAAAGTGAAGCAGCATCCTGTGAATCATGTCACAATGTGAAAATATGGCTTTAAATTTTACAGAATAGAGATCTGCTGCAAGAGTCTTGTTTGTTCAAGGTTTTCTTCTTTGTTTCTTCCGTCGCCTAGAGGAACTTAGATATGGGAATATTAATATTCAATATCCATTCACTGAGAGGTCTTTTTTTCACACAGGTCACTGCTAGCAGATGTTCCTTATCTCTGGCCTTTTAGAGGGTTGCTATTACCCCCCAGCTGTCCCTGATACCTTTTTGTTAGGGTTCCAGCAGCAGTTACCTAAGTAGAATTTTCCTTCCTATTTTGTTGAATTTTTTTAAAAGAATTTTGTTGTCACTCATACCTCAAGTATTCTGCACAGGATAAATTTGGCTGGACTTGTAGATGATGGTCAGTCCTAATAAAGGTGACCTGTCCTGTTCTCGCCACCTTTAAAATAATTTTATCTCCTATTATTTCTTATTCTCTCAAGCTACAAAGGCGGTCTGTCTGCAACACTTAGCTTCTTTCTGGGACTGCTTTCAGAATTCCTGCTCTGGTTATTGAGCTGGCAAGGCATCCTCAGTGTTTTAACTGTGGTACCTTATTTATGCTGATGGTACGAGGGTTGGAAAGAAACTTTCTGCTCCTTTCAAGCTAATACAGGAACAATAAAGACTGTTCACATTGTTTCTTTTCTTTTCTTTTTTGTGTGTGTTTGTTAGCTGCTTGGAGTTGAAGGTGCCAAAAGCCTTCAGATATTCTACCTTTTCTAATGTGATAAATGCACTTGAGAAAATATTTATATGTAACAGAAAACACTCAAAAACTCAACAGTCTTGCGTCCCTGAACAATTGTCTTTCAGTTCTTTTTTCAAGGCTTTTTCTGTAGCACTTCTCCTCCTCAGTGGATCCATATTTTTTTTGAGTAAGACAAGAACATTATCTTGTGCCTGAGGCCTGACTGAAGTCAATGAAAGGTTGTAAATTGACTGCAGTGGGTACTGGATCTAGGTGCCTCTCACAATTCTTAGGTAGGTTTAGCAAGCTTAGTTAACTAGAAAGTATTTTTCTCAGTAGTGTATTTTATTCTGATTAATATTTTATGTTATGCCTTTTGGGTTAAAAGGGCACTAGAAAATGGTCTGCAGTAGGAGATTAGATGAAGGCAGCTGATTATCCAAGCTGAATGTAGACATGGTCTTTCCTCTTTTAGTGTGCTTACTAAAATGAATTTGGTATGCTTTGTTAGTAAGAAGTCAATGAAGTAGTTTGTGCATCCCAGGAGGTTAAATGCATACAATTCTAGCAAACCAAACCAGAACCTAAGGTATTAACATATAGTAACTGGGCCTATTCCATCAGAATTATAACTCTGTGTTGTAGCTGTGATAATCCTGATCCCTTCTTTCAGGCTTTTTTTTTTCTTGTGTTACATACGCTGCTGCAATTGTAATTACATAATTATAATAATTATAGGCATAATAAGTTATGGTGTTTTATAAGTAGACAGATAATCTTTAATTTTTCAGTGGACACTGGTTCTGTATCAAGCTTATGTATCCCTTCTGCGACAAGGCATAGTTCTTCATGTCTCAAATTTTGCTCCTGTCACAGTCAACCGTATGGATGGTGTCCAGTAATAAGTGTGGGACCTGTATGTACTTTGGCAGCCATAGGGCCCATTTCCCTCTATTCCTATTTTGCGGTAAACTGGGTGCGGAAGGATCCTGTCAAATGCTGGAGCCTGGACTGTCTCTTGCGGAAGTCACAAGCAAATCAACAGAGTAGGCTGTTGAGCAAACTGCACTTGTAGAGGATTAAGAGTCAGCTGAGTAGAATCAAAGACTGGTCAGGTTGATAGCCAACCTGAATGAGGTGGAACTAAAATGGTTTGTAGGTAAAATCAGAAATGAAATTTTGTAAGTGAGGGAGAAACTGAGAGTTTGTTTCTCTTTTGAAGCCAAATTCGCTAAATGGAAAGCAAGATGAGTCTTTGGCTACTTCTTGATGTAGAAAAGGCATCATCCATTTTTCTACCTGTCCTTAGCTAGAAAATTGTGACTTTTTTTTTAGATGCAATCATTACTGCAGTGATCTAGGCTGTTTCCTATGAGAGTCAACCTCTGTAATGTGCTCTGCCTGGGGAAGGATGCAGTTGCATCCTGAGTTAACCTCAGTCTTCAATATCAGTCCTCAGGGAACTTGGCAACATTTGTGCTCTCGAGTCTTCCTGGTTTTCAGTTTGGTTCTGGATGCAGTTCAAAATTAAAAATTCTATGGCTTTGCATGCTGGTGGTGAACTTGCTTCTTGCTGTCTGATGCTTGAGAGAGCTATAGTAACTGCCCTTAGGAGCAGAAGGAAAAGGGCTGGTTTTCTGGTTAGGACTTCCCAACCAAACTTTTTTGTCTTACCCTGGATGGCTTCTATTGTGTTTACTTTTGAATCTCATCTATTTTTCTGTGGCTTTTTAAGGAAATGTTGTGGTTTAAGTGCAGCCGGTAACTTGGAACCACGCAGCTGCTCACTCACTCCCTCCCCCTCCTTCCTCCCCCAGCTCCCAAAGGGATGGAGAGGAGAACTGAAAGAATGTAACTCCCATGTGTTGAGATGAGAACTGTTCAGTAACTGAGGTATAACACAAATCATTGCTGCTACCACCACTAATAATAATGATAAGGGAGATAACAAGGGAAGAGAATACAACTGCTCACCACCCGTTGACCAATGCCCAGCCCAACCACAGCAGTGACCTCACCCTTCCAAGTAACTTCACCCTTCCAAGTAACTGCCTCCAGTTTATATAGTGAGCATGATGTGCTGCGGTATGGAATATCTCTTTGGTCAATTTGGGTCAGGTGTCCTGTCTCTGCTTCCTCCCAGCTTCTCCTCCTCCCTGGCTGAGCATGAGGCTCAGTCAGACTGAGCAGCAACTAAAAACTTTGGAGTTATCAGTGCTGTTCCCAGGCTGAAAGTCAAAACTACAGCACTGCACCAGCTACTAAGAAGGAGAAAAATGGCTGCTACTGCTGAATCCAGGACAGAAAACCATGGGGCTATGCCTTTGCTAGGAAATGAAACATGTTTGGGACTGCTCCCAGCAGAGGGTTGTCCATTTCCATGGCATTAAGTTCTCAGCCCTCTGGCACATAGTGGCCAGTTGATGGCTACACTTCTTAGCCTTGCTGTCTCTAGTGTCTTGCTGGGGAATATTTTGCAGGGGAAGTCCTAGATGACCTGGAGCAAAACTGTAGCAGGAAACACGGTAACAATTAGCAGTCCAAGTGATTATATTCCAGTGATCAGGAACATTTCTTGGGACTGCTTAATTTACTAATAGAAATATAATAAGGATGACTGGTTGCCAATGATTAGGGTAAAGTTTGCGGAAGCCCTAAATAATGATTTTGAGTTCTTGGTAAGATTTTACTGAAAATGCTGGTATTTCCAATTATTGATTTGCAGACATTTAGGGAGACATTTTGCACAGGCAGCTTTGCATCAGAGCAGTATGTTTCCCCAGGACAAGAACAGTTGGTTCTTAAGCATTTGCTCTGAGTGATGACAGAAGAGGTAAGGAAAGATTATTTCAGGATTCTGTATGTCTGTGATACCCCCCTGGTGACTCAACCACATTGCATGGGGTCAGGTGAGGAATGTTGGAGCACCATGAGCCATGGCTAATTCAGAAGGGCTTGGGAGTCCATGAAGCAAGAAGGAGACAGCTGGCTCTGCAAATGAAGGTCTAGATGACCTGGAGGAACTATTCCTGAAAAAGTGGAACCAGACTGTATCTCCATAACATGCAGCCACCACTACTTCTGAGGGCTTAAATCTAATCTAATACCTAGGAGTTTCATCAAGACCGGATTTAACTCTCTAGGATTGAAAGTTCAGGAATAACATGACATATATGAAAAATAAAAGGTCAGGAAATATGCTGTTTCGGTTTATTTCAGGCATCCATCAGGAGTTTCTGTTGTTGTTGTTATTCTCTCATATAGTTTACCTGAGATTTTGTGTCCCACCCAGGGAACATTTCCAGCTCCATTCAGATTTAGGTGAACAAGGCTGAGGGAGCTCTGGCGGTTGAGGGAATGTTGGGGGATGATGATATGGAAGTGGTTGTTTGGATGTGCAGGTGTTTAGCAAAAGAGAGCTTTAAAGATTTAGTTCTACTGGGAAATAAGTAAGCAACCAGCACAACTCAATGCCTCATGCTCCTGGCAGTGATCTCTGCCTCAGGCAGCAGACTCCCAGTAGCTTCACATGCAGCAAGTTGTTATATGGTAATAATTCCGAAGTTTCTTTAAAAGGGAAACTTTTCTAATGCCTTAAGGACACGAACTGGTCTGTCATGTGGGTTTCATTAGTACCTAATACATTTTGATTCTACCATAACATGATGTAAATCCTGGAAAATTAGGTTAAAGTCTGACTTTTTATTAATCCAGATGTTATAAAAAATATCTATTACCAAATGCTTTTCTCTTCCCTGGCCTTGTGGCAGTCTGGGGTATGTTCTGTGTTTTAGGCAACCCAGGATGCCTCTCAAGATTCCATTAATTTGAGGTTTGCTTCATAAGAAATTACAAGACTATCTTGAGATCTTGAACACTCACTCTGAGCTTTCCTGAACACTGCTGCACCATGCATTTCAAACACACATCTGGGTTACATATCTATAAACCACTGCAGATTTATGAAATGAGAAAAATAAAGTTATGCTGAGCATGATCTTACTTTTGCTTGCTATAGGTCAGAAGAAAAACGTTATTAGGAAGCGCTAAAAAGGGTCATTCATCTTCCATATATTGCAGCAGCTCAATATTGTAGCAGGGTAAAAAACACTTGAAATTCTCTGGATGCAGCTTTAGGAGTTCCAGAGCATATTGGCAATTGAGATAATAACAGTGATATTCCATGACTGATGGCAGATTAGGGAAAATCTTGATTGAGAATTGATTTGCCCCCATTTATTTCTGTTCTTTGCTGAGCTGCATCAAGACTAGCCTCTGGGGTTTGATCTGGCAGCTGGTTTGTAAGATGCAGCCTTAGATTTTTAACTCTCTGGAATTTGTAACATCTGGTTGAGTGTGATCAGATTTTTTTGTTTGTCTCTGTTTCTGCTGGGTTGTGGTGTTTTGTGGTTTTGTTTGGGTTTTATTGTTTGCTTGATTTTTTTTTTTTTGTTTGTTTGTTTTTGTTTTTTTTTGTAAGGATTATAGACTTGTTGATTGTGATGTCCTGAAAACGTTTGGGAAATGGTTTCTTTTTTGTAATCTTTTACCTCTCCTTTATCAGAGAGGGTTGGCTCAGTTGATAAGAAATTCCAAGGAAGATAATCTAAGGCCTGTGG
The DNA here is from genome assembly GCA_032466535.1 of Forpus xanthops. Taxonomy (NCBI): domain Eukaryota; kingdom Metazoa; phylum Chordata; class Aves; order Psittaciformes; family Psittacidae; genus Forpus; species Forpus xanthops. The sequence goes on along the minus strand of JASSUY010037792.1, from coordinate 30,225 downwards.
AAACAGGAATACCCTATATTCAGGTGTGTTCAAGTGTCATTTTAGGCCTGGGAATGTTCTTCATCCCACATATATATTTATTGTAGGCTCTATGGATCATGCAAGCCCTGATGTTAAGACTTACTAATTATATGTTGTATGTACGCTTCTAAAACTTCGTATATTTTCTTCAGAAGATACACAATAGTTTTTCAAAGCTATGGGGACAGCAGTGACACAGAGCCAATTCTTGAACTAGGAATTGGGATTGTGCAAAAACACACCGCACAGTTTGCAAAGCTCCAAAGGGAAAACTTGATTAGGCAGAATTTACATATTCCTTTTGGAACCTGGGCCCTGCAACTACCTCAGAGTGACGCAGCGTCTTTAAGAAAGAGAAGCATTTTGTTAGAACCTCAGTTATCTCTTTCTCAATAGAGGAACAGCTCATGTTATAATGTTAAAACTGTTGTACTTTAAAAAGAAATGGTTTTAATTGCAAGTCTTAATCTGAATGCACCCAGTGCTACTTATCACGTGCAGCAATACAGTCTGTGGGAGTAAAGCAGCAGGACTTGCATTGATTCCAAAGCTTCTGTGCACTAATGTTAAAAACTTTGTAGGAAATTTTGAGTTGTTTCCTATCAAAATTCATATTTAATATTCATCCTTTCAGCACACAAATAGAAGTGAAGGGGTGAGGGGGTTGTAATAGATCACCCTATGGTAGGTTCTTGCCTGCTTGGTCTTTTATGCAGAGCATAAGCTTGGTCTTATTTTTGTGCAGAGCATTCTATTAAGGAACAAGAAATTAGATAAATGTCATATGGCACCTCAGATCTGCATGTGGAGATTTGTATTCACACTGTAGAAGCAGCAGGTCAGAGACTGCTGTTTACAGCAGTGCTTGATTAGAAGGAAAGACTTTTTTCAGAAATCATCCAACAAAATGGAGCACCCTGGTACTGTCATCCCTTGAAGTGAGGACTTAGCCCTAATCCTTTCAGACTGTACTGACAGCAGTTTACAAAATGCAGCCTTGTCAGCATCATGTTTGCAAAGGTTTTTCCCTTTCATCTGTTCAGTAATCTTCAGATTTTCATTTTTCTTTAGATGGCATTTGATTCTGAGGCTTTAGCTTACATCAGACACAGACTTTCAAACGTGGTCTGTAGTCCCAAATGGATGAGTTGTAGTGAAGGTCAATAGCAACCGGGCTTGCATCAAAAACAGCATGGCCAGCAGGGTTAGGAAAGCGAATGTCCCCCTCTACTCAGCACTGGTGAGTCTGCACCTTGAATACTGTGCTCAGTGGGTCCTTACTACAAGAAAGACATTGAGGCTCTGGAGTGGATCCAGCGAAGGACAACGGAGCTGGTGAAGGGTCTGGAGAACAAGTCTGATGAGGAATGGCAGACGGAACAGGTTATTCAGCCTGGAGAAAAGGAGGCTCAGAGGGGACCTTGTCACTCTCTACAGCCTTCTGAAAGGAGGCTGTAGTGAGGTGAGAGGTGGTCCCTTCTCCCAAGAAACATGTCATGGGACAAGGGGAAATGGCCTCAAGTACACTAGGCGAGGCTTAGACTGGGTATCAGGGAAAACTTCTTGATCACATGGCTTGTCAAGCATTGGAACAGGCTACCCAGGGAAGTGGCTGAGTCACCACCCCAGGAGGTATTTAAAAGACTTGTAGATATGGCACTTAGGGACATGGTTTATTGGTGGACTTGGCAGTGCTCGGTTAACAGCTGGACTGAGAGGAACCAGTCCCTCTTCTCAGGTAGATGAGATAAATAAGGCACTGTTAATTAGCTATGGTCCATACTTTGCAGCAATCTGTGAATGCTGACATTCTTCATATGCACAGAAGTGGCAGAATACAGCCCTGCCCTGTGTCCAGTGTTTGAAGACTGGTATAGAGATTTAACCACAGAGTTGCTATTCAAGCCAGTAACAGCTATGCCCCTAGCTTTCAAATCTTGCTCATTGCTCTGAAAAAAAATCCAGAAACATCTGGCTCTGCAGTGAATAACAAAAGAAATATTCAGCACTTCTGAAGCAGTTAACATCTGGTCACATAGTGGTTAATTAACAAAGCAATATTAATCTTTGGAGAAGCCTTATCTTTTGTCAGATGTGAAAAATAAAGGGAGATAACAGTGCTGAAGCAAGGATTGCCCAGGATGCACAGTGATCTTGTAATTCTAGCTTAAAAACTTGTCTAGAAAGAAAGAGTTACATTTTGAAGCCTCCCATTGATTTTGTACTTCCTTGGCTAAGAACCCAAGCGTAACTTTCGGTTTCTATTGATCCTTTCTAAATGACACTATGGAGGTAGGATAACAACATGTTCCACATCACATGAATACATATACACATTGGCTTTGCATACATATATTTGACAAGTTGTTCCCCCAAATGTTTAGAATTAGTTAGAAATAATGGAAGTTCATCAGCTATTACTCACTGTAAGGTAAGTGTTAACTCCTTTAGCACAACTCTTTCAACACTGAATTTTTTCTCTAACATCACTTCTGACAGAAGGTGACAGTGTATTGTCATCATCTTACTGACATAGAAATGGGATACACAAAGTGAATTTCAGCTCCAACCACATATAATCAGATGTTGACGTATCTGCAAGGTATCTAAACTCCTTTTATAGTTAATGCGGATCTAGCCCTAGAGCCTGGAGAGGGGCTGTCTTCACCCTAAGATCAATACCTAGTGGCTTCTCATTAAATCACAGAACACTGAAGGGACCTCTAAAGGTCATCTGGTCCAACACCCCTGCTCAAGCAGGGCCACCTACAGCCAGTTGCCTAGGATCATAGGATGATAGAGTTGGGGCTGTTCAGCCTGGAGAACAGAAGGCTGCGTGGAGACCTCATAGCAGCCTTCCAGTATCTGAAGGGGGCCTATAGGGATGCTGGGATTCTTCATGAGGGGCTGTAGTGAGAGGACAAGGGGTCATGGGTTCAAAGTTAAACAGGGGAAGTTTAGATTGGATCTGCGGAAGAAATTCTTTACTGTGCGGGTGGTGAGGCACTGGAATGGGTTTCCTAGGGAAGCTGTGAATGCTCCATTGCTGGTGGTGTTCAAGGCCAGGTTGGACATAGCCTTAGGTGTCATGGTTTAGTGGGAGTTGTCCCTGCCCATAGCAGGGGGGTTGGAACTAGATGATCTTAAAGTCCTTTCCAACCCTAACTATTCTATGATTCTATGATTCGATGACCATGTCAGATGTCTTTTGAATATTTTCAAAGGCAGAGACTCCACAGCCTCCCTGGGAAACTTGTGCCAGTGCTTGGTCACCTTTACGGTAAAAATGTGATTCCTTACATGTGAATAAGAACCTGTGTGAATCTAGGAGTGACTTAGGGAAAGTGACAGGTCACACAGGACACTTCAGCTGGCACCTTCACCTGCTCAGCACAACTCCATGCAGCAACAATGACCTGTGAGTAGATCACCATTGGTGTTCTGAACCAGCTCTGCGGGTTTGCTTGAGCAAGGAGCAGTAAATCAGCGTCCTCTGTATCACGTTGTTGGACAGGGCAGATAAAGCCACAGAATGGCTTTGGTGGAGCCAAGAATTTACCTCAGTCTTCAAAAGGAAGCTTCTCTTACTGCTGGCCACTTTTCTTACTGCTTTAGTCAGTGTACCAGTCCTGCTCTTTATTTGACTAGAAAAGAAGTGTAAAAAGGGTAACAAAAATATCACTGTATGTGTTCATTCTGTAATCCAAAGGTTATGTCAGTCGGCAGGAGATGAAGAATAAAACATTCATAAGGCACAGAGACCTAACTTGTGCAATTGGTATCAAATTGTTCAGTAAATCACATGCACATAGAGCAGACTGCAAATATCTCTGTGTTGACATAACATGCCCACTGGGCCCAGCAACTGAAATGGCAACCAAGCTTTGGAGAGCACACGGCCCAGAGTTTGGAGAGAAATGAAGAGAGTCAGCCATGAGCAGCTAGAACTCAATAAAGACAAATGTTAGAGAGGCTATTCAGATAAGAGGGGAAAATATCTCCTTTCCTGAAAGATGGATGTCTTTATTATATTAGATCTAGAAAGGCACTTTTATGTTCATTAAGAAATCTCCTGTTTTCATATAAGAGAGGAAAAACAGAAATAAGCAATATATTTTTGAGTCTTCCTGCAAAAATAACCAGAGATGTTACAGAGTTGAAAGTAGTTTCAAACAAGATGAATCTCACCTCCCCAGAACTATGAGATGAGGTTGGACCTAGAAACAGATGAGAAAAATATACAGGTGTGTATTTTCCTCAGTGGTTTTAGGTTTTGCATTAGGCACAAGCAGAATTTGATATGCTAAAATAGAGAGGGAAAACATACAGTGAAGTTACTTGTATCTCAGATTGGCACAAGTGATGCTGAAAAGCCAGTTGGCAATCCTTTTCTCCACTTTGTATCCTCTTGTTCAGAAAGCACAGAAAAGTACCTGGCCATTTCTCTGAATAAAAAAAAGAAGTTTCAACTTTTTTCCTGCTGTTGCATAATACACTTGCTGTGCCTGAAATGAAATGAAATTGTGTTGCTGCCTAAACCCAGCTAAGAAGCTTGAATTTCTGTGCTAAGTTCCAGTTACTGGAAAATTGCTTACTGTAAACGTGCTTATGTGCAGTGCGTTGAAGGCTTTGCAAACAGTCTTTTCTTCTTTTATTTTTTCTTTGCTGTGCTGAGGCAATAGGAATGAGTGAGCTCAGCAGAACACTCCTTTGTTATTTTTACACTTACTCTGTGATATTTCTCTGGAGCAGCAATTTATAGGTGTAGTGAGCTGAGGCTCTCCACTGTATTTTGGCTGTTCGTTAGAGAGTGTTCAGTTAATTTTGTTCCCTGCAGTACTGGACCTATCACTGCAGTGGTCCAGTGGGTGATTCATACACAGCCTGTGGTTCTTTTTCTGAGTTATGGAGCTTTATTGTGTCTTGGTCTCTGAAAAGTGCAGGCAGTAGTGAAAACGCTAAGTAAGAGGTTCTGCTGATATGGAGCCATCACTATTTTTTCTGAACAGCTGGGCTGCTGAAGTTAATGCGAAGGTAAATGACTACAGATGCTTTAGGCCATCACAAGGTCCCTTTGGTTTAATTTATTGGGAAGCTGAGTGAACTTCTGGCCTGTAATAGTAATATCTGTCTAGCCATAGGCAAATGACATCGTACTGCATGTGCTGCTCAGCGCATGACACACCTTGTCCAGCTCTCGTCTTGTGCCATGTAACCAGGCAACCTCAGCTTTACACAGTTGTAGTCTCATGCATGTCAACCCATGATTACCTCAGTAGGTCAAACTTAGATTCAATTGTGCAATTGTTTTTTGTCAAGGGCAACAATAGTAGTAATGTGACCAAGTAATATCCATAAAGCCTTGTATTTGTTGTTTAGGACCAGTACACTTCCAGAAAAGAGTATCCTCAGGGCAATAAAGCATGCTGAATGTATATCCAATCCCTCCCTGATGCCTCTGATTCCTCACATTGCGGAAAGTCCATTTTGCTCACTCCTAAATGTCTTTCTGACTCCCCAAGACAGCTGCTGGCTTTTGAATATCTGTCTTCTTTTGATGTCCAGTTCCTGTCTGAGCTAATATGAAAGATGGAGATCTATGAGGAAGGGCAGAAAAGTCTGCTCTGACCAAGTTTCATGACCTTTCAAAGTAGCTTTGTTATTTTAAAACAAAGATATTAAACTACATATAGTATATTAAGAGAATATATTTATTACAAGATAAAATGCATTTCTGTCACACCAAAGAGCAGGGCCACAAGAACCTCTCTTTTTTCCAAACATTTTCATAGCTGCACAGCTAATAAGACAGAGCAGAACAGGCTTGCAAAACACAGGAATCTCTCTTTCTCCTACTCCCCTCTTTTGACCTTGCCAGATTTTCAGTTCCCAAGCATGAGCTGCCCTGCCACCACCTCCACATCTCCAGCCCCAGCAGGGCTGGGGAGATGCTGCTGGAAGGGGTAATTTGCTTGCAGACTTAGTGGGGCAGCAGGAAGGTGTCACATACAGTAAAGGAAATGGGGTATCTTTGATGCTGAAATGAGCTTGACCGAGAAAACCTTTAGCTGGCCCTAGTGAAGTGCAATAGAGAACATTTCTGAGTGACAGACACTTACCAAGTACATCAACATGCCTTGATGCTTCCAGTTTTGCCTGAAACAAAGCTTTACCATATGTTCCATAATGCTACATTGGCTCTTGATTAAGTTTGTTTGCCATTAGGTTTTGAACTGTTGGAGTTTTTCCCCCTTTTTGTTTTGTCATTTGCAGCATGTATTTCTGTTTTACGACCCCCCTGCATATGCGCTCAAGTATTCTGGCTTGTGCAGAGACTTTCTCTGCAATTTCTTATTCTGTGATTCTTCTTTTCAGAGCTGCAAACTCACATTAACGTCAATGAGTATCCTGTCATATCTGCATTTTGTGATTCAAACGTAAATGAACAGATCCTTTCACTCATGCTCAGAGGCAGTGGTGAGGGGTGTGACATAGCAGTCTGGATGATCCAGATTTGTTATAACATTCTTCCTAAATTACTGAATCCATCTTGCTCTATGCTAATTAGATCTTTGTGTTTGGTGATTAAACCAGACCTGGCAGAAAATGGGAACTCAATTAACTTTCATGAAACATTTAGACAATAATAGACCTATGAAACAATTAGTAACCTGGATTTACAATTCAAAAGTCTTACAGTCTTGTTTATTTTTAAGTAGCAGTAAAATTAGTGCATAAATGAGCAATAAATGCAGTATATTTGGATTTAGGTAAGTTCATGCAGTATATTCTGGATTTTTGCACTTAAAAAATAGTTTATCTTAATTATCTTTATTATGAAGATTATGTCATGCTGTGAGAATAAGAATGTGTGCCCTAATGAATCTAAATGGATTAAGTTATTGAGAAGCTTGTATGGATTTTATTTGATCCAATTTCATTGAGTATTTTCCTTAATGATCTTGAAGAGGGAGGAAGCCGCATGGTAATGAAAACAGCAGCGTTACTGAGGCCAGAGAATAAATGCAGATAACAAATGCTGCAAATGGATCTAGACCTACTGGAAATTTGAGCAAAGTGTAACAAATTAAAAAAAACTAAAGAGATGCTGAGTAGTAAATAAAAAGACCTGGCATCTGCAAGAGCAGAAACTCTCTATATATTGAAGATAATTCAGAAAAGGAGAATTGCCTGATCACAGTAGAGATGAGGAACCAGAAAAGATTAAAAGGGCAAGTCACCTGCCTGCTTTGTGATGGGAAGACCTGGGGTCAAGGCTCTTATATTCTTAAGTGTTGTTTCATGTGAAATCTCTGTCAGAGTTCAGAAAGGAGCTTTTCTGGGATAATATGAGAGCTGTGCATCTTGTCTGCTGACATGTTTCTGCAATGTAGTTCTGCTCAGATGCTCCAGAGGAGTTTCACTTTGGTAAAAGCCTTGCATACGAGGTGTCTTGGGAGGGAGAGTAGGCATTTGTCTGTGAAAGTTTGAAAGGTGTGAGCTGAAAGGAACTGCAAACACCAGCAAGTCCAAATTCCAGCCTGTCAGAATCAGCTCAGTTGTTTCAAGACTAATGTAAAGTGCAAATGAAGAAGAGATCCAAGCTAAAACCTCAAATCCAAATGCTCCACAACTGTTTGGACTCATACGGATATTCTGCTCACTTTCATTGTAAGTAAAGAAATTACACACTGGATGTGGACACCACCCAAGTGGTGATGAAGACCTCTTCTTGATTTCCCACCCCCATCTTATAGTCCCAGGATCTCTCTGAGTAGTGTCAGGTTTTACCCTTTTTTTCTGCACTGTCTTCACAAGTCCATTTCCCTTCCAGCCCTCCAATCATTCAAGGTCAGCTCAGCAGGAAGGCAAACCTGCTCTCCAGAGGAATTTGTTCGAGCACATTGCTGATGTGGCACTCTAGTGTATTAGGTCTGCATCTGACCTGGACCACAAATGAGCATCAGCAGGGCAGGAAAATAGAAATTGTTTGGTTTTTTTTTACCCTGTATCCTCGCATGTCTTTTTGACTTTGGTTTCAAAATCAAGGAAATATGTCATTTCTGTCCTGGTTGAAATCAAGATATGATGGTAAACCTGTATTGTTTGTTTGCACCTCCTTTTACCCATCACTCTGCAGACATGGTATCATGTCTGCCGAGACTCCATGTACTGCAGTTCAGCTCCAGAACTGAACCAGGCAACTGCGGCTGGAGACAACTTTATAGCTGCTCCAAGTTGCCACCAGTGCAGCAGAAATGTCTGTTTGCAGTGCATAAAAATGCAAGGTATTTGGATTCATCTTAATCTTTAAAAACTTTCTTTAAATAGAAGTTAAAAGATAATTACAAGATGATTCACAGTAGTGGTTAGCCACATCACATTAGGCCACGGAATAAAAAGGAGAGAAGAGGAATAGGCATCAGATTTTCTGTTCCTGACCCATTATTCAGGCGTGGCAGGTACTGTGTGCCTCTGTGTGAGTGCCTGCTATCAGCTTGAAGTTCAAAACCAGAGACAAATGCTTCAGCCTGCCCCATAGACAGTTCTGCCTTTGGTATCTGATGGCAGCCTGTGGTTCAACCATCCCCGCTGTCCCAAGGCAGAGCTGGGGCCTGGCCATCCTGTCTGATGGGGAGATGTAATTGCTTGTCGCTCTTTTGAGCCTAGATGCTAGTGTCTATTTTAGGATTTGTAATGGGTGGATCAGATGTAACCCCTTATTTCTGTGCCCCTGACACATCAAGGCGATATTCTCACTTGTCCCTAGACTGAGGTTTTCCTTTGCTGTTTCCCAGAGTGAGGACTTTACTCATCAGAATCAGTATATATAATAGCAATAAAAACCTTAACATGAGAACTTGAAGCATGCCCTACATAAGAGACTTTTTTTACAGTATTTTATTTCATTTTGGAAGGACTCTGTCTCCCAGAAAGTAACTCAAAGATTGACTGTGCCCTCGTGCCCTGCTGTCATTGCACGTAAATCTAATTAAATTAAAAGTTCAGATTAACCAACACAAAGGTCCCCTCTGTAGGACTCAGGCCCACGCTTTCTGTTGTATCTCATTCCATCAATTTATTCAGTGTCATGTCTCATTACTCTGCATCACTCACTACACTCTGAACAATGAGACACAAATCGTTCCTGCAGTGCTTTGGCACTGCCACAGCAAACAGCTCTTGAGGGCATCAGCAGCTTACTTCCAGGACTGTGATGGCACCTCTGCAAAAGAATTCAGATCAGAATAGTTTGCTGGGACTACGTGAGAGAATTTGCTAATACACTAGGAAGGCATTTACTGCAGGACGGAACTGGAAGTGTAAGAGCATTGTTAAATGCTTTTTTCTCCTTCAAAAGCTGACTGAGATAAAATTTCATTACCCTGGAGAATGCTCTGTGCGTTCCGTTTGTGTTTTACCTTGTCTGAACATTGCCATTTTGGGGAATAGATATTGAGTATGTATACTTTGTAACTTAGAAATAATTACTGGTTATTTTCAAATAACTCTCAGGAACCCTGCAATTTCCGCTATTCTTGAGCTGCACTGAGATAAGATGGGCATTCCTGCTCTTCCACCATTTTACATAATCATGCTATCATATATATTCTGTATTTTTTTGTTCAATCTTTTACTCACTAGCGTATTGCGGTGTCAGGTGCATGCCAGCCTGAACCTTCTATTCTTTAAGCAGATTTATAGCTCTTTTGGTGAACAATCTGTCAACAGCTCTTTTGCTCAAGATTTATGCTTGCAGACAAACTTGATAACCTGAACATTTCAGTTCTTCTGATTGTCTGTTTTAAGAATTCCTCTAACAATGTCTGTTGAGATGCATCTGATAAGAGTCTTATAATGTCACTTGTGTAGATTGAGGAAGGGAGACTAGGGTTTATAGTCTTAGGCGTATAGATGTACATCTGGGTTGCTATCCACAAACAGGTAAGACCATCACTTGCGAAAGCAAGCTGTGAAGAAAATTGGCAAGTTGCATTCTTGCAGTGAATAAATAAATAAATAAATCTGCCCTAACTGCATCTTAATTTAGATATGAGTAAAAAATATTACGTTGTTGTTGAAACTACAACAAAATATCACACACCAAACTATGATGTATGAGCAGAATGCCATAGTGTATATGAAGCAAAACTTTGCTCAGTCTGACTGAAATGTTTGTTGCAGCATTGCAGGTAATCTTTCAGTTACCATTCTACAAATTCAAGGCAGACCAGCTGAAAAGAAGACAAGGGAGAAGTACAAAAATGCCTGAAACTTAAATAAATCGACTCGGAGGGAAGGCTGAAAGAAACTGGTTGGACAGAAGGAATTAGAGAAGTTACTGAAGTGAGACACAGTAATCTTGAAATACATAAAACACCTGCATGGAAGGCAGTCAGATGCTCTCCATGTCCATTACAAAGATGAAGTAATAGGCTTAAATTCCAGCAAGGGAGATTTAACTGAAAAATTAGGCTATATTTGCTACCTGTGTGGCTAGCTGAGCTCTGGAGTAGGCTGCTGGGGAGCCTGGATTTTTTTATCACTGGAGGTTTTTAAGAACAGACAAGCATATGCCAGGTTGGCACAGAGAGGGCTGATCCTGCTTTGTGCATCGTGATGAGCTAGATGACCTCTAAACTTCTTCCAGCCTGGTTTTCCCCAGTTCCTAGGAAAATCCTGAACATGCCTAATGAGGACAGCAGTGAAAACCCATTCCTTGGGATGCTCTTCCTGCAAAAGCTTGCAACTTTTACTTGTACCTGCAGTTTCATACTTTTATGAGTGAGGAAGAAAGGGAACAAAGGTAGAGGATGGGCTCCAGTTTATTTAGTTGTGTAGTCTCTTAGTCATCCTGTCTAGCTAAACACAGTAAAACTGTCAATACAAGTTCCAACTCTATCATTTCTCTCAGTCAGAAATTAAACTTGCTTCTGCCAGCTGGGTCACTTCCTTCTGATTGACACAACAGCACTGAGCTGTTCATCATTTTTCTTTGTTGATCAGCCCAGAGAAGCAGCTCATTGAAATTCTTCAGGGTGCTTATTTTGTGAGAAGTACTATAGAATTGCAAATCATTGTTGCTGGTTAATGAAATACATTTCAGCATGTAGCAATATCTTTTTGCTACCCAGTATCTCTCTTGTTGCTTCATCTTATTTGCATTGATTCTTCAAAAAATTGATTGTTTTACAGTTTTTTTTTCTGATGACTTCTGAGTATTGTCATCTGTTGTTTGCCAGGTACTGGAGTTGGCTGAATTATTTATTGCAAATATGTAACCTGATAAATGTGCCAGCTTCTATTTGATAATAGTTTTGAATCTGCAGGGATTTCTGCAAGTGTGGCTGGTACTCATAAGTACTTGCTAATAGTTAGGAGGAACCTGGTGATGGTTGGTAAACCTCACCAATTCATTATTCAGATGATATAACTCAGCTGTTAAGCCACAGTGTTTCTATTCCCTGACTAGACAACTGAAAGTTTTTGAACAGGCAACTGGTGAAAAACATATGAATAATAATAGTCTTGTGTGCAGGAGAACCCTTCTTCATAAAGGGAAACACAATAGCTTTCATCCTGTAAGCAAAATCCCATTTGTATGCATGTTTGTAGACATGTATACATTCATGCTTATAAAAGCCATTTGGCAGTTTGGTTTCAAGCCCTGATTTTGAGCCACAGACAGAGGAGCAGGGCCCATCACCCCCCTTCAGATTCCCTCCTTCTTCCTCTTGGCCTCTGAGGGGTTGCAAAGCTGAGAGGCAGATGGTAGGCTTTACAGCATGTTACCCTTCTTCTACCATAGGCAAATGTATCATGGGTACCAAAGTCGTTTCAGAAAGTGTTCATGTTGTTTTAGGGGGTAGTTTCCAACCGTTTGGAGTTCTGTTTCCCAGTGTGCTCAAAATATGTGTGTGGGCTCGGCAAATGTGATATGGAGCCCCGGGTAGGGCCACAGGCTTCAGGATCAGCAGCTAGGCACCACTGAGACACCCTGCAGTACCTACAGTGATTGGAAAGGCTGGTGATTGGATTACTTGGAGCTTTTGGTGCATGTGAGACTGTAAGGGATGCATCCTACAGCATGTCTTGGCAGTGCATAAGCTCAGAGCTTGCTTGAATTGTGCTTGCCAGCTTCTGCAAGAAAGCAGCTAGTAAAACTTAGAACAGTGCTTGCTAGTCAAAATCTATTTGCCCACAACTGTGCATCAGTGATACCTCAGATAAACTTTTAGAAAACTCCTTGTACCATTGCTAAATGCACACTGGATGTGCTCCACTCAACATCTATTATATACGCCTGCTGCCTCTGCTTTCTGAGCATCATCTAGTTTCATCTTTGACTGATACAACTAAAAATTGTGGATCTTTTGATACTGGTTTCTAACACAGCCTGCATTTCTATGCTAGTATTTGTAATATTTCTGTTACAAGCAGTCATCCTTTCTGTCTAGGAGATGCAAGAATCTTTGTCTTTACCATACTACAAAAACTTCAATTTTCTTACTGTCTGCACCATTGATTTCCCATGATTTATATCCTCCAGTTGTTATGGAGAAAATGAGGCTTTCGGTTCCTTTGCATATTTTGAGATGCTGCAAGTTTTTTCAGACTTCCATGAAGGAAGGACATTTTTTTTTTTTCCAGTTTTCTGGGTCAGCTCCCTTCCTGTTCATAATTCTGTTTCTGATTTATCAAATGAAATTATAGCCTTTACCTTTTGTCTACTATATATGTTTGCATCTTGGTTTTCATTATTAAGTTATTTAGTTTGCTGCATTTTTAAAATAGCCCCTATTCCTCAGTAACTTTTTGTGCTGGTTATACCATTGCACTCTTTGTACAAACAATCAGAGCAAAGAATACCTTGTCATCAGCGAATTGAAGGTCACTTAGGACACTCTGCCACAGAAAATCAAATCCTTCCTTGGCAAGCTTTACAAAATTTTTAGAATACTGGGAGATGCTTTGGTCTTTTTTTGCCCCAGGATTGGTGAGATGAAGAGTTGGCCATGTGCTAGCTTACCTTGCCCATCAAAAAGTGCTAGCATCAACAAGACTGGCCCTAATTGTTAATCTTGGCAGTGTAAAAAGCCCTTGATTTTTATTTTTGCAAACCTGCATGTTTTCCAGTGCTGCCAGAGATGTACCAAGCATGGAGCAACAGCTTTCAGGTACTCTGGGTCTATTTCATGTCATTGTACTCTGTCTGTGCTGTCTCAGAACAGTGGCTGTCACTGTCCCTATGAAGGAACAAAGGGTTTGAATCTATCAGATCAAAAAGGACTGGATCTTTAGTCTCTGTCTCCCTAATTGCTGAGTTGTTTTCCCATAGGCAATATCATGATTGCTGAGGCCTTGTTTGGAACTGTAGGTTGTGATATCTCATCTCCCATACATTCCTCACTCATGGGGCAAGGATGAAGTCTCATCTCCTGAGAGAAGTACCAAGAGAAATACCTCCTCCCCCACAGCATTCCCCTTTGGTGGATTTAGCCATCCCACATGTCAGGTGCTGGCTCATGGGAGTCCATGGAGCCCCCTCTACCCCCTCCATTAGCCCTTCAGAGCTCAGGGCTCTGTCTGCCACTCCTGAATGCAAATGCCCCATATTTAGGTGTGGCAAGAGCCAAAGTCCTTCTGTAGATATAGCTCCTTAGCACTTCTGTGAGTTTAGTTAATTATTTAGTTGGGTTTTTTTTTCGTGCGACTTAATTAAAATGTATTATAGCTTTTATTTTTGTGTCCATGTTAATCTGTGCATGTTCAGCTTCTATTTTTCATCCATTTCCCACAAACCCAGGAAGTGTAGGCAGCTTTCTCCCAGCCACACTGAATTTCAAGTGTTTCCATATCATTTGTCGCTGCTCATCAAAATGATTCAGATTTTTTAAAAATGTTGATTTATGGCTGTTTTCTGCAAGTGGCCTGTGTGAACTTCAATGGAAGGAAGCTCTTAAATCTTGTATTTGACTCTTTGAAATAAAACTGCAATTATCAAATTGGGAAAGAAATGGCAAATTGGTTAAACTGCTCTCTCAGATGATACATTCTCAGCATAAAATAACCTGGTCTGAGAGAACCTTCAGCCTTGCTGTAACATATCTCCCCTAGTAAACTTGGCCACCAGTACCAGAAACACATAAATAACAGAAGTAACTGAACAATTACTGTGGTTGCACATTTAGGTGCTGTCATACCATCTGGCTTAGTTATGAAACAAATGGCCTTGAAAGCAGATTCTGGAATCAAGAGTCAATAATCACCACTGGCAAACCTTGATTTCTATCCACAGGCTTTCAGTTTGTGTACTCTGTTAGATTAAACCCTTTTTTTCTTAGGAGGGGAAAAAGTTCGTGTTATGACAAGTTAAGTGAGAAAGGAAAGGTGATGTGACATCTACAGGGGAATCACATGTTTATTAACTGCCACTTTGTAATAAGTACATACAAAATTGAGGCTACAGGGACTAGTCTGCTTTTTTGCTCATTTTTTGGATAGAATGTATTGCTGAAAAAGCCAGGCAAGCAGCTTGGAGTAGGCAGCTGAATATGAACGTACTGATTTCTGTGAGTGAACTGATGGGCTCTACTCAATACCTTTAGCTTGTCGCTGTTGCCTGTGCTTTACAGACACAAGGCATAGTGCTGCCATTCCAGGATGATTTCTGTCTTTGATAGGGAGTTTGATTCATTTTAGTTCTTCTCCATCAATTAGGATTTTGACTTACATGTGCTGGACGATCATGTCTTCACATATTTCCTAGAAATGATTCTCTGCTTTGGGTTGTAACATAATTCTGAACACTTGAGGGAATTGTAGCACTCTGTAAGCTTATTAAGCTTACATTTCCCCTATAATACACTACACAATAGCCAAAAAAAACAGAATCATTGTTTTCCATTCATACTTCTTCTTTTCTAGCTATCCAGGCTTTGCCCAGCCAAGTGCACATAGCAGTTTTAAATTTAAATACAATGTAAATGCAGATGCACATAAAAGATCAGGGAAATTAATTAGGTTCAAAATGCTGGGAGAGCCGTTGGGAAGGTTCTCACCAGGCTGATATTCCCCGTCAGCATTTCCTACCCACTCTACTGGGTCTGTAAGCTCTGGATGACATCTGACTTAAGCACTCCTTTAATTTATAACACTGACAATTAAATGGCAGTTCTCCAGCCTCTGCCCAAGGGAATAGAGCTATAATAGGCTTTAGAGGTAAAGCTACTATATTGCAGGATGAATTTTGTATAGAACACTAATGTTAACACATTGATGCCCCTCAGCAAATATAGCTATTCAATAAGTTAAAGCTTTTTATTAGATTTGCCTTAACTTTTAACAGTATACTTTTAATAAGTCAATATTCCTATGTGGATTTTTTCTGCTGGCATCTTGCAAAGCAAAGGAGCCCTAATTTGCAGATATTATTTGTTCTGTTTGTGATTAAGTAATAAAACTAATTGATCAACTGCTCAAAACACATTGGAAGTTTGAATACTTCTTCTATTTCTGTAATCACTTATTTTAATGCTGTTAAACCAGAACTGAAACTACACTTGGTTTTAGTGCACAAAGCAGTAGTTATACAACTGTCCTCTTGGTGCTTTGAGCAGTGGTTGCTGTTCTTTATGCATCTGTAGCTTAGTTAATTCACTGGGACTACTTCACCCACTATTTTGAAAGTCCTTTAAAATTCAGTAGACTGGAACAGTCTTGGGTGTACAGAACTGTTATGTGATTCTGTAGCTGATAATGGAAGAAGAAGAATGTAAGATGGAGGGATATTCCTATGACAGTATGACAAGATCTGCCAAGGCACTTAACAGAATGGGAGCCTTGATGCAAAGCTTTATATACTTATTTGGGAGAAGGGTTGGAGGTGTGAATGGCAAGCTGCAGCTGGGACCTTATTCTTTATTGCTTAATTCAGGTAAGAATGCGAGCAAACAGTGGTGCTCGGAAAAAAGGTACCATCCCTCTTTCGTGTGCAGACTGCAAGCTGAAAGGGGAATAAGCTGCTGCTGCTGCCGCCCCACAGTTCTGTGAAGGAGAGGACAGGTTTAGGTTCTCCATGTGAACCCCAATGTTAGTGTTCACGTTGGGCAAGTGCTGTGTATTACTACACTGATTTCTTTTAAGCTGTTTCTGCCTAGCAGGCAGACTGCAAATTGCTTTTCTGAGTAGTGCAAGTGGCTGGATTGCATTGCAGTGATGGAGTCTGCTGATTTCTTTTAAAAGATGCCAGCTCTAAAATGGGTATTCATTATTTAACTCATGTAGCTCAGAAACACTCATTTTATCTTTACTGTGTGTCAACAGCTGGGGTAAGCTACCTCCAGGATGCCCTGTTCTCCAGCACTGGTGTGTTCTGTAATAGGGAGTATTCATAAGATTGAATCCCACTTTATTAAGGTTGGAGGCAAGTATCAGAAGGGAGAGAGTAAAGGATTTTTCCTTTATGCTTTCCACATCCTTTGATCTGGTGCATAACTGACAGAAGGTCCTTGAAGGAGTCAGAGGGACTACCTTTAAGACAGAAGTCCTGCAGTCTGGATGCATTTGCAGCTGGAATTGGCTAGTGTGTGGTCTGACTGGCATTTCTTTGCCCTCTGTCTGTTTGGTTCCTGTGTGCTTAACTTTGATCACACTACATTTTTCCTGTTCAACTTATGATGCACTGAGCATCTCTTGTGCCAGCCCTAAGCCACACCTGCCTAAAAACACCGCTGTGGGGAGGGAACAACACCCTTAATATAAAGCTTTCCTACCCTGAGGGCCTTCAGAAAAGGCTGCTTCATCCTGAGGTCCAGCTTTCTCTGCTAGATTTAAGCAGCAGTAGCTCCTGTTTGAGCTATGCAGATATAATCAGGGCCAAATGATTTTCCCAACATTTATTAATTTGTCTATTTTTAACTATTCATTCGTGCAATCAAATCCCACGTTACATCTTATTCAGTCAGCACTGCCCCACGATCAAGTCTTTCATTAAAATTCATTATTGCAATGCCAAAAAAAAATAAATATAGTTCTTTATCTGAAGTCAAACATCCTGGTCAAATTAATTCTTCCTGTTGGGGACAGCAGGAATGGGTGCCAACATTTTAAATCTATTTCTATTTGCTTTAATTGGGTGAATAATTATTTTTCTACAACTAATCAATTCCCATGTTATAATTGCAATTATCAAATCATGGAAAGGAGGTATAAAAATTTTGAAAAGCAAGATCTTGTTAAGATTTTGTTACAGAAAAATCTCTAAAGTGTTTCAGTTTATTTCATTTCACCCCAGAGGATTTTTGCTTTCTGCCATCCTAAGTCAAGGGGCGAAATGCATAAAGGCAATTGGCAAAGATAAACATCTTCAAGATGATTCATAATATCCAGGAAAAGGCATATTCTTGTCTAGTTTGAAACACTGCCCAATATCTTTTTGTTCTGGAGTAAGTGCAGTCTTGTAGACTGTGACTGCAGCTGGCGCAGGGTAAGAAGGGATATCATGCTGTCTTTATCAGTGGTGGATAGAGGAGCAGGTGGGCAAGCCAGAGGTAAATGTCTGAGGCCAGTTTCAGAGAACATGAGGACTTGCAAACATAAATCATCTCCCTGGGGACGTAAAATCTGTTGGATCACAAGAGGACAACATAGTTTTCTCATTCTTTGCACCATCGTTTTCATGTCCATACAGATTTGAGCACAGACCTCAGGATTTAATGGCATCACCAATAAAACCATTGACAATAAAAGCCTGAAGAGGTGCTGCATTTTACTTGGTGTAGTAACTTTCCAGCCAGATGAACAGGGAAGCCTATACCTTTTGAGGCTGCTGTGGTAGAGGTGCTCACACCAAAGACTTTGCATTCTTCACATTTGCTTGGTGATCGAGACTTGTCATATGTATATTTACATGACAGCAGAGCTTCTGGGCTGTCATGCTACCCCAGGAACTTCCCAGAGTAAGTAAGGCTTCCCAGGGTAAGACCAACAAGGGAATGGGAGCGGTACAGAAGATGAGGAAAGGGGTAAGAGAGCAGAAGATCAACTGGGCATTTTCACAAACCTACAGCAGAAGACCTGCAAAGAAGAGCTGCTAACTTATTTGCAGCCTCAGACTGGCTCTCATGTGGCTCAGAACTTTGACATATCCCTGGTGTGAAGTTAGGTTTGGGTAAGTCATAGTGTATCAACCAATCCTCCTGTAAAAGAAACCCAACAGACCCAATAGGAGGATGTTAAAAGTGTTTGATCTTCTGCCATTGCAGCATAAGGGGGGCCCAGTAAAGAAAATACCGGGTGTTACAAAGTGCAACAATGCTGGTGTTTTCTGTATGATAATAGTAACAGCCCAGAACACAATCCTACCAGCACCATCTCTATTTGACATCAAACATTTAAGGTGTAGACAGAGAAAAATCTTACCCATAAAATTTGTGTCACAGCTAGCAACTCAACTCAGCTTCTGCATCCATGACTTGACCACCTTGTAATGCATTTGTTAGAAGATAGATCCCAGTCTGCATTTTTTGCTGCTACAAAAATGGTATTGTTTTCCCTATTTCCCCATGGATGCTGTGCTTCCAAATGTATCCCAACAAAGCAGCAATTAACATCAGCACAAACTGACTAATCCATACCAAAAGTTGCCAAAAGGATAACCTACATCCAAATGGGTAGATAATAAATCTGTCACCATGGTAATCCTAAGCTCAAACAGAGTTTTCTTATTCACAGTCATGAAGACTAGAGAGTCTTAAAAGATGCGTCATCTGCATGGCAGGATGGAAAGAGAAAAGAGCAGTTAAATGAAGTTCTGTCTGTGGAGCAGGGAAGCCAGTTATCCATAGTAATCTCATTGCCTGCAAGATTCAAAAGCAGGATTTGTGATGGTGTGAAATAATGACGAACAAGATGGGAGTGAAGGCAGAGCCAGGAGAAGACAAATCCTGACATTAGGCTCTGACTACAAAGTGGAAAAGGGGAAAAAATAATGAACAGGAGAGAAAAAAGGTCATCTGTAAAAGCAGCAGTAAACAATCAACATAAATAGCTGCAAATGCTGGAAATGAGCTTCAAAGCAATTACTGAAATAAATTAAGTGGCAGCCAACATTCATATCAATGGATTGAGACCTTTTCTAGAGGAAAAATCTTAGAAATGAACTTTTCATTTAAATGCTTTCAAGTACAAGGCCCTGAGTTTTTCTTCAGGGTTTCATACCTGGATTTGACTGGATTCGGTCCCTTCCCTAGGTACTGCCTAATCCTGCTGATCAACGAAGGGGGGATGCATTTGAGCTGGGAAACTGTGGTTGGTTTACGTCTCTATCAATTCTCTTTGCAGTGGGTTTGAAATGCAAATGTGAAAATGCAAGAGGTGCTCATAAACATGGCCTTGTGGTGCACTCATGGCTAACTTTAAGCTCTGGTAATGATGGAGACTCCAGCCATTTTGGCTGACTAACATGCTCTTGGGCCCCAGAAACCTCTGCTAGTGATTATTCATGTCAAAACTCCCTTATATGTTGCTGTTCTTTCTGGTTTCAATACAAACAAAAACTTAAAAATTAATTATTAAAAAAAAATGCTTCATGCTTTAGATGGATGTCAAGTGAATTTGGTTTGCTGATTTAACCTGCTTTACTCCCATCAAAGGGTCTGCTTTCACCTCCCTAGCCAAGGCTACGACTTGGTTTGCTGCATCCACTGTGAGATTTGGTGGGGGTCTCTGTTAGGCTGTGTAACAGGATCCTCTTAGCTGTCAGCAGGGCTCCAGCTCTGGGACATGACATAGTCCCTTGCCTGTTCATACAGAAAAAGCACCCTGGGAGACTGCAGTCTCTATATCTGTGTTTTGCTCACACCTTGTGACCACCTCTTTTGCTCTGGGACATGCGTCTTTTCCCTGTGAGCAGACTTCTTTCTTGAGGAAAAATGCAGCAGCCCAGCTACTGAGAAATTAATCTAAACAAAACCAAGTCAGCAGCACTGCGCAGAGCTATATTGCCTACCTATTAGTTTCCTGATGTTTATAGTGCTTAGTGTGACCTATGCTATAAATCCTAAGTGGACTGGGGGCTGCAGACCAGTGTTGCCTCTTTCCGTGTGCTGCCTGTAGCAGAAGCACTCTCCAGGAAGTCCTGATACTCTCCCAAAACCTTTTATTGTCTCTAATCCTTTTGTTATGTCATTCAATTCACTTTCTATGTGATTTTTGAGCTAGAGCTGACCAGAGTTTAAAGTAGTATATAATGAAAAGATGCTCCATTAATTTATTTAATGGCATTAGGCTATGGAGGCTATAAGAGTGTGCATGTTATTTTCACTGACAGGCAGAATTGCAAAACCAAAGAAATAAAGGTCTGTCTGAAGTAACCAGAACATTTTTTTCCTGGTATTGCAGGCAGGCTATTAACAAGCCAGGAATCTCTCTTGCCCTGTGCCATCTCAGCTGATCTGGAATATGATTGATAGAAAACAAGCTTCCAGTACTGCTAAAGCGCTTAACATTTTAACAGCTGCTGTGTTTCATCATAAATCTAAGTATTTGGGGTAACAAGATAACAGTGTGTGGTGAAATCACATAAGCACTGGGGATTTTTTAAAATATTGTGACGGTTAGAGGGGTGAAATGTGCTGAGGATAAAAATAAAAAGCTGATGTGACTTTAAGAAGTTACTTTGCAAAGCAGTAAAGCAGTATTTCAGTTTTGCTTTCAAGAATTTGCTGTGACGACAGTGGAAAGGAAAGTCCTGCTCCTGACAGTGAGCCACAACCTGCTCACCTAAACCAAGCAACCATCTATCAATGTCGGAGTCAACGAGGAATCATGTAAACCCAGTGACAGTGGTCAGGAAAGTTAAAGTGCTGAAAGCAGTCCAGCTATGGTGAGAAGGAGTGTTGGTCCCCAGCACCAGGCACCGGTCCCCAGCTTGGCCAGGATTGAGTGGGCTTTGCTATTCTTCTCTAGCTTTGCTGACTACAGTGGCTCTACAGCCTTTGCCTTGGTCATGTCCCATTCTGCTGAGCATGGACAATGATATTGACCTGTTATGGATGCTTTACAATAACAAAACACCAATCCTTGTTCTTCCAATTCAATCAGTACACCTTCCATTGGCTTTGAAAGGAGTTGGGCTGAGTCCTGAGCGGCCAGCATGTGCAGTGCATGCTAAAGAAGAAGAACATTTTTCTGCAAGTTTATTTGCTTTTGTTGCATTATCCCAGGGCACTACAGTAGGGAATCGGTCCCTTTCCAAACCATGCTGAAGGCAGGAAAGTGTAATTACTGTTGCCTTCAGCACAGAAAAGCTTCTGAAAGCTTTTCCATTTCTGGGAACAACGACCTGTAAATCTCTCTAGGCTTATGATTAATGCATCTCCCTCTATGGCCGTGTCACTTGAAACAGTCATCTCTTTTTCCTGGAATCTGTGCGCATTTAGTCATGTGCATACAAGTAACCTAAGGATAGGACAGACCTCACCTGGGACCGACTGTAGGGGGCACCTCCAGGCTGTGTAAACACCTAGAGACAACTTGCTCAAAGCCACTCACTTTGGGGCTGTATTTTTCTGTGAGAATTTGACAGAGGGAGGAACAAATACTATTCTTGTCTGCATAAATCTCAGAGCCTAGTGGGGCTTGAGCTTTGCTGAACCTGAAAATGTAGGGATTTTAATGCATAAGAAAATAGATTTTCATGACGACTGATTTTCTCAGAAAAATTCAAGGCAAAACCCATAACAGCCTCAGTATTTTGTGTACCTAATTAGTGGCAAGAAGTTTCTCACATTACACCTATACAAATATAATTTTGATCAAATTTATCCTGTCTTTTTCTCTGATTTGCTGCCAGTGTCTGCTCCATGTGGATTTGCTTGGATTCTACCAGCCTTCTTGTGTTGTCCTTCAGGGATTCTATTTCACATAATGATCTTTGAATTAGATTCTGGTAACGATGCTTCTGAGGACCTAAACAGTACTCTGGGACATATGCAGGTATAGACAGAAGGTCAGTACTGATTTTTCCTATGCTGTGTATCTATTGGAGCTGTCCTAGGAACAGATGTTAGTTACAGGTTTGCATGAAGAGGTCATTTGTTGAGCTGTCAAGGTTTGTGAGCCTTTCCCAGGAATAACAACTTTATCACCATGATATTGGATGTGCCAAAAATGTTTGTTAATGCAATCACCTTCTGTTGCAGCAATTATGTTTTATGAATAGAGAGAATAAAAATTATATTTTTGGTCTTAAAGCAGCTTTAGTTTTATATTAATTAAAGCTGCAACCAGCCCTCTCCACTCCCATGTGGGAGATGTGTTATCTGCAACAAAATGGCTGCAGACCCTCTACTTGGGTCAGCAACCTTGGGAACCGAGGGGTAAGTACTCAGGCATCAGGCACTTCACAGCATTCCTGAGCATCTTCCACCATACAGGCCTCTGACAAGTAGAACAGGGTAATTTTCTCCACGAGACACAGAGGAAATTACACTGCTGCTAATTTTCCCTACATGTAGCCAGTAATTGGCTGGATTTCAAGAAAAAAAAAAGGTGCACAATATAGTAACGGCAGTTTCCTAGAAAGGAAAATGGAGAGGACAGAATCCAATGTTCATGCTTCTTAGCTACTCTTCCCCTCTCTTTATCTGTGTGCAAATAAAACATACTTGCCCTGCAAAAAGCAGAAGTTTGAAAACAACAATTGAAACATTTCTGCTCAAGGCAGTAGACCTTACCATGAGCCGTCTGTCTGCGCATTAGGAGGAATTTTCTCTCTCAGTTGAAGTAAGTATTGCACATAAGGACAAGCACAGTATAGTGTCACCTAGTGCTTGTGCTGGCACGGGTGGTGTTCTGCTGGGTCTGGTGGTCACTGGAAGCACAGTGGTTTCTCCCCAGACTGCTCCAGCATCCCAAGCTGAGAGGCTCATACTGATGTCCCATATTGCTCCTAAATTCCATGGCTCCTAGATTCCTAAACAGCACCTGAACTAATTTTATCTGATTTTTTTTTTTCTTCTTTTGCTTTGCCCAAAGTCAGCTGTTTTTCCAGGCCAGAGGTAGCACCTGGAAGTTGTTCATTTTGTGCACGTTGCCTTGACCATAACATTTTTCTTAGAAACTTCATTATACTGTCACTGTCTCTTTCATAATATCGGATAGTTTTTGATTTAGTGAACATTAGCACTTGTTTTGTCACACGCTTATGTTCCTCCAAGGCTTCATGAGAAAGGATCTGTTACAGGAATTCTCTCCCCTCAAAGAGTTGTACCTTTGGAACTTTAAGACCAAGCAGTGAAGCTCTCATGGTGCTGAAGTTTGCAAGGATATTCCCAAGAGGTTTGAGACCTGCTTTATTTGCTACCATGAAATTGCATACATGTTCATCAGACTCTCCCTCTTCTTTTTCAAAGAAAAGTATTTCATTTTTACTCTGAGCATGATGTTCTGGTGTTTTGGGCTGTCTACAGTGGATCTCTTTCCTAAAGCAAATTTGCTCCAGATGCTGCAGAAGCAGCTTGTGGAAACATCTTTTGCTCTACTATTTCCCTCATTAAATTTTAACTGTTTACTTCCATTTTGAAAGTGATGCTGTCCTTCACATTTTCAAAGTAGTGATTCAGGTCACAATCTTGGTATCACTCATAATGGTTTTGCTCAGTCCCTGGAGAGACGGTGTGATTATTGTGGTAATATGAGCATAAATTTTGACAGGCAGGTCACCAACAAATATTTTTCAGAAGCTTCTACATCTTAACTATTTTAATAACTACTCCTACAGTGAAAAGACTCCTTTTACTCAGATGTGATTAAAACCAGTTATTTTGTACCAATTTGGATTTTATGTCACTCATTTCTACATTTTGCTCTCATTTATTGTGAGAACTGACCTGACTTGAGAATATCTTATGGATGTCTGCAAATTGCAATTCTTAGCAAGTTTGACATTTGACTTAAAACTGCCTCCTCACTCTAATGCAAATCAGTTATTTGCCTCAGGTCTTGCAAAAAATTAACTCTACTAATGCCTTCCACTTATCTGGATCTCTGCCTGCCTCTTGTTCCAAGTTATATATCACTTGCTCCAATAGTCTGTATGTTTAAAATGCCCCAAAGGAGCAGAAGAGCAGACAAGACGTCATAAACTAAATAGTTTCCTAATTAACACGTTTAATCTAAAATGCACCAGCCTCTCAGCCTGGGGGAGGTTTAGGAGGCAGAAAGGTGAAGGAAAAATGTGCTATCCTTGAAAATGCTCTTCCTGTGTTCATCTTGAAGCCATCCTTATTTAAAACTATGCAAAAATACAAGGGCATAATTGTGTAAGAGTAGCTGGAATGTTGCTCTAACTAACACCTCTAGCCCTCTGCAATAGTTGGAAGTGTGTCTTGCTGTGCTCTTATCCCCTTCTGTCATTGCTCCTTCCCTTTTCCACTGCGCTTTGTTGCCTTCTTTTCAGCCACTTAAGGCCAAGCGCTATCATCCCCTTTGCTGCTGCTGCAGAAGCACAGCAAGGCTTTGAAAGAGTTTCCATGAAAATCAGAGATATGCAGCCTGGATCTTAATGGGGGGGATACATGACTGTGATTGCATCCTGAGGAGCAAGAGTAGTATGTGCTGGTGCTGGAAGATCCAGGTTAAACTTGCTGGTCTCTTCCTTCTTTTATGACTGTGTGTGGTGGTACATGGAACCACTTTGCTCTACATATCCACCATAACTCCGTTGCTAGAGATGTTTGCCAGGGGCTGATTTTATCTGGTGCAAGATTTTGAAATGAGTAAGAAATATTAATGGATGAATTATTACAATACCATAGAAAATTGAGCTGAAAGTGCAGTGCATAGAGATTGAAGTGAAACACTACCTGGCTCTGAGATTTTGGTGGTTATTAAAAAGGGAATTTTTTCTTGCTTTTTAACTTCTCATTACCTATGAAGTTGAGTTCTTGAAATATTAGTTCCGGCTTATTATGGCAGTATATTGTGTTTTGTTCAGTGTTTTCATGTAAAATGAAATTTTAAAATACAAGATATGCTAATTTTATGGAAATCAAGCATTCATACAGAACAAAGTATTCAAATGGTGCAATTACAGGGATGTTGTCCAGGAAGCTAGGGACCGGGTTAGGAAAGCTAAGGCCCACTTAGAGTTAAACTTTGCCAGGGATGTGAAAGATAACAGGAAGGGATTCTATAGGTGAGCTGCAAAATAAAAGACAGACGAGGGACAATATGGTCCCTCGCCAGAAGTTATCAGGAGAACTGGCTACCCTGGATTTGGAGAAGGCTGAGGTTCTTGACTTCTTTGCCTCAGTCTTTACTGGCAAATGCTCTGACCATACCACCCAAATCTTGGAAGGCAGATGCAGGGACAGTGAGATTGAAGCCCCTAGGCCCAGTGTACGAAAGGATCTGATTCAAGACCATCTTATGAACCTGAATATTCACAAGTCCATGCGACCTGATGAAATCCATCCACAGGTCCTGAAGGAGCTGGCAGATGAAGTTGCTAAGCCACTGTTCATCATATTTGAACAATCATGGCAGTCAGGTGAAGTTCCCAACAACTGGAAAAAGGGAAATATAACCCCCATTTTCAAGAAGGGGAAAATGGATGAGCCGGGGAACTACAGACCAGTCAGCCTCACCTCTGTGCCTGGCAAAATCTTGGAGTAGATTCTCCTGGAAAGCATGTTAAGGCACATGAAAAAGAACAAGGAGCATGGCTTCGTTAAGGGTAAATCCTGCCTGACCAAATTTGGTGGCCTTCTATGATGGAGCTACGGAACTGATGGTCAGCGGTAAAGCAGTCGATGTCACCTACCAGGACTTGTGCAAAGTGTTCAACACTGTCCCACACAACATCCTTCTCTCTGAATTGGAGAGACGTCAACTTGATAAGTGGACCACTCAGTGGATAAAGAACTGGCTGGATGGTCCCATGCAAAGAGTTGTGCTCAATAGCTCAATGTCCACCTGGAGACTAGTAACAAGTGGTGTCCCTCAGGGATCGGTGTTGGGACCGGTCTTGTTCAACATCTTTTGTCAGCGACATGGACAGTGGGATTGAGTGCACCCTCAGTAAGTTTGCCAATGACACCAAGTGGTGTGTTTCGGTTGGTAGTCTGGAGGGAAGGAATACCATCCAGAGGGACCTTGGCACGCTTGTGTGGTGGGCTGATTCCAGCCTGATGAAGTTTAACCATGACAAGTGCAAGGTTCTACAGCTGGGTCGGAGCAATCCCAGGCACAGCTCCAGGTTGGGTAGAGAAGAGATTCAGAGCAGCCCTGAGGAGAAGGACTTGGGAGTGTTGGTCAACGAGAAAATGAACATGAGCCAGCTTCAGTGTTCGCTTGCAGCCCAGAAAGCCAACCATATCCTGGGGTGCATCAAAAGGAGTGTGATCAGCAGAATGAGGGAGGTGATCCTGCCCCTCTACTCTGCTCTTGTGGGACCACTTGGAATACCGTGTGTGGTTCTGGTGTCCTCAACATCTAAAGGACATGGAAGTGTTGGAACAAGTACAGAGGAGGGCCATGAGGATGACCAGGGGACCTGGAAACCTCCTGTATGAAGATAGGATGAGAGTGTTGGGGCTGTTCAACCTGGAGAAGAAAAGGCTGCGTGGAGACCTCATAGCAGTCTTCCAACATCTGAAGGGGGCCTATAGGGATGCTGGGGAGGAACTCATCATTAAGGACTGTAGTGAGAGGACAAGGGGTAATGGGTTCAAACTTAAACCGGGGAAAGTTTAGACTGGATCTGCAGAAGAAATTCTTTACTGTGCGGGTGGTGAGGCACTGGAATGGGTTTCCAGGGAAGTTGTGAATGCTCCATCACTGGCAATATTCAAGGTCGCGTTGGACATAGCCTTGGGTGTCATGGTTTAGTGGGTGGTGTCCTTGCCCATGGCAGGTGGGTAGGAACTAGATGATCTTAAGGTCCTTTCCAACCCTAATTATTCAATGATTCTATGATTTGCAAAGTACTGGATGACAGTAGCTAATTTTTTTTTTCTTGGCCTTAAGATGTACAAACAAGAGCAAATGCTGCAGACAGAAAACGAACATTAATTCTCTCTGATTAGCAGGGTTTGACTTTTTCAGATTGTCCATCCTAATGTCTTTGCCCATTGCATAAATGTGATAAAACAGGCTTAGGCTGATACTGGTTTAGTTATAAAATTCCCTCTTCTAGGTAAACTTCAGCAACATTAATTTGACATTCTTTTATCAGATTCTTTGTATCACATTTCAGCCAGCAAACATAATCAAAATGTGTCCTGAATATTGGAATATCAAACATTTGTATGTCAGCTTTTATTTGACCACGTGCAAACAGTCACTTAAAGTTGGTGAAGGTGGGAACTGCATAACATGACATATGGCAAATAAAATTGATAATACTGGAACAGTAATGAGAGCTATGTGATGCTCATGTATCTATTAATATCTGTATCCACATACACCCCCATGTATTCTAAATATATTTGCAGTAGCTCTAACTTTCAGCAAGTAAAATGAGAATTCATAATGCAGTAGAATGGAAAGAACATGAAAATGAAAATAAAGGCAAAGCACAATAAAACTGAAGCAATCAGGGGAAACAAAAGAAAAAAAGGTACTTATTAAAATTCATTCTATAAAAGGAGGATTGCGAATGTAGGGAGCTATTTCCATAGAGAAAATATTTGAGGGAAGCTTCTTGGGCTGTCAGCAGCAGCTAACATATCTGACCCTTCATGTGTATTGTGACCATAAAGTATGTCTCTCAAGAGAAAGGGAGTAAGATTGGAAAATTTTCGAGCATTTTAGGATGAAAAAACCATTTTCTTCATCTTCCTTAACATGCAATACCAATGTTAGTCATGATCCTTTAGAAAATTCTCCACGTCTACTTCGACCTTGGCTTCATCAAGGTGCTTTAGTGACCTTTTCCAATGTGCCAGCCCTTATGTGTACTGACTTGTGCCAAGACTTCCTCTTTGTGTATTATTTCCCTTTATCCCCAGCACATTCTTGACACTTTTCAATATAATTTTGAGGTTTCATCCATTTCTTTTCACCACACTCCAATTCCTTATTAAGAAAACAACTTTACTTGCAAATTCTGCATCTTCTTTCATGCTTGGAAATAGGTTTGGAAAGAATGTCAACGAGGTCTATATGAGAAATATCCAGAAAATTATCTTAAGAACTTGAAATAATTAAGATGCAGAAATTGCTGTAAGTACTGTGTTGCTAGGAGGGGAATATGTGCTGTGATAATAGGTCATAGTGGGAGTGAGATTTGACCTCCATGATGTAGGATACTGTCCTGGGTTCAGCAGTACCAGTAGTTTTTCTCCTTCTTAGTAGCTGGTGCAGTGCTGTGGTTTTGACTTTCAGCCTGGGAACAACGCTGATAGCACCGATGTTTTTAATTGCTGCTCAGCCATGTTTACTCTGACCAAGGACTTTCTGAGCCTCATGCTCTACCAGGGAGGAGGGGAAGCCGGGAGGAAGCAGAGACAGGACACTTGACCCAAACTGACCAAAGAGGTATTCCATACCACAGCATGTCATGACCACTGTATAAGCTGGGGCAGTTACCTGGAAAGGGGAGGTCACTGCTCGGGTCGGGCTGGGTATTGGCCAGTGAGCGGCAAGCGGTTGTATTCTCCTCCCTTGTTATTTCCCTTACCATTATTATTATTGGTAGTAGCGGCAGTGATTTATGTTATACCTTAGTTACTGAACTGTTTTTATCTCAACCCGTGGGAGCTACGTTCTTTCGATTCTCCTCCCCATCCCTTTGGGAGCTGGAGGAGGAAGGAGGGGGAGGGAGTGAGTGAGTGGCTGTGTGGTTCTGAGTTACCGGCTGGGCTGAAACCAGAACAGATAGTATCTCAAACAAACAATATGCACGCCTGGCTAAAAGCCAAAAGAGCTGGTTAAGAATAAGGCCAGGGCAATTGGAGAAAGAACCAGGACACTAAAAGTTGAGCCCAAGATACAGTCAAAAGAGTGAGAAAAATAAGAAGACTCAGTAACCTTAGACTGGCATGGATCCTTAGCCAAGCCCAAGCTATGTTACTGTTAGGCCTATTATACCTATTATGGGATTGGTCCAGAGATAAAACTCCTCTGGTTCCATCTCAAAGCTCTTACTGATTTTCTGTTCTCATTCCTGCCTGTATTCTCATTCTTTTCTTGCTTGCTGATGGTACCTATTCAATGTTGGTGTCATGTTCTTGGTTTACTACTCACCCTATGCATTTCTAATTTAATCATACCTTGGGCATGAGCTGGTCTAGTGCTCTTAGTTGTGCTGTGGTTCATTGAACTCCCTTGTGAAAATCTCACTAGATATGGAGCAATATCCCTCACGCATTAAAATTCAGTCATTCAGGGAGTGATTTTTGCTACTCTGTGTTGCTTCATCTTTGCACATACACATATAAATTGCATCAATCTTTTCTCTCACCATACTATAATCTTGAAAGTGACTTGCTGGGGTTTATACTTTTACCAAGTTTCTATAACCCAAGAATCTCCCACTTATAAAAACCATCTTCCACACTAATCTTCCTTTCTCTTCTGCTGATGCCTTCGCTGCATTTTTCCAAGGTAATTCCTGTTCTGTTGGTTTTGGTCCCTGTTAGTAATACTCAAGTCCCTCTGTCCTGTATCTCTGGCCTTCCTGATTTTCTTGCCTTTTCTCAATAAAGTGTCACCTGTGAATTTCATTCATATGTTGTTAGCTTCTCTTTTTAGCTCATTACTGCAAACATTAAATAAGGCAAGACCTTAGGCTCACCATTGAATATTTACCTGTACTCCTATAAATTGGTATCCTGCCATGTGTTTATTAGCCTTGGTTTTTTCCTTCATTCCAGACTTCAGACCAAGTGAGATTCTTCTGGCACAAGCAAGTTCAGTTGATCTTTTAAGGATGTTTTTTTGAAACGTAGGAAGTGTTGTGGTTTAAGCTCCTCAAGCAGTTTGTTCCCTCACTCCCCCCTCTTTCTTCCCCAGTCCAAGGGGGATGGGGAGGAGAATTGAAAGAATGCAACTCCCACAGGGTGAGAT
Source organism: Forpus xanthops (assembly GCA_032466535.1). NCBI lineage: Eukaryota > Metazoa > Chordata > Aves > Psittaciformes > Psittacidae > Forpus > Forpus xanthops. The sequence continues at coordinate 129 of JASSUY010037792.1, read as the reverse complement.
CAGGACAGTTTAGTAAATAAGGTATAACACAAATCACTACTGCTACCATCAATAATAATAATGACAAGGCAAATACAAGGAAAGAATACAACAGCTCACCAAGTATACCCAGCCCAACCAAGCACTGCA